>WOGZ01000617.1:0-11502 GCA_009733775.1 Alectoria sarmentosa
CTCCCCCGAGCGTAAAAAGAACAAGTATTATTGTAACTGTAGAGATCTTCCAAGCTTTCCACTACTGGGAAGCCCGTGCCCCCAGCACATATTTCCCTGAAACTTTCATTATTGGAACACACAAGATATACTCTACATGATTATGAACAGGATGAGGCCCAATATTCTATCATGTCCTGCTGATGAGGTGGGTCGAGGGCAATCTAGATAGTGATAATCAGATTCTTCTATCTAACTCCCGCTACAAAGTGTCCCGACGCATGCAACAAGGGATTGTGATGCCAATGGCGCTTTTCCGAGACCTACACTGCAGCCCAGGTGCTCCGACCGCCATGCATGCAGTAGTATTCCAAACCATACGTAAAACCCTCCAGCCCGGTCCTGACTCGGAGGCACCATGACCCGTTTTCGGAGGACTACATAGCCTGGGGATCAACACCTGGCATCGAATAAACCCCATTCTGAAAATTGGGCATTTGCTGTCCTCCATTCAATGGCTGAACATTCACGTTGAATTGATTGTTCATCGGAAGAGAGTGTTGAACCTCGGGCATACTTGGCACCTCTGGAGGCGGTGGCTTTGGAGGCAAGTGAGACGGGGTACCCCATTTCGAAAGCGAGCTTTGTACTGGCGAATGTGTAGCATTCAACTGTGTTGAGATTTTTCGTGTACCGTAGGCTTTAGGCTCTTGACTAAAGGTGTAGGACCCAGATACTGACATCAAAGGCCCTTGGTGGTAGGGCGACGATTGTTGAGTATATGGCGAGTATTGATTTCCGTTATGATTCTGTGTCGAAGGATTGGAAGTGTTCCCATGTTGAGCAGTCTGCGGTGAAACAGAGCCCCCGTTGGGCACAAAAGGTCGAGTTTGCGGGTTGAAAGCTTGGCTCTTATAGCTGCCTGGTAATGGATGCTGCGCTCTTGCACCCTGCATACCAGGTTGCAAGGGTAATTGCCCATACTGGTAAGGCACTGATGCTACGCCGGCCATTAAATTCGGACTTTGCACAGGTGAGGGGAAAAATGGCTGCAGATCTCTTTGTTGCGGATAGGGGTAAGAGTAGCTGTTCTGAGACCACTGTTGATCGGACAGCTGCGACTGCGCTCGAGAAAATTGAGCGTGGTTGCTAATTGCTGGCGAAGACATTACTGGAGACGATTGACCCATACCAACGCCTTGCTGCATCGACGGATAGTATTGAGATGAGAGCTGTTGATTGAAGGTCCCCGCATTGGCGTTTGCGGTTTGCACCTCGTATCCATTTAGCATGGGAATTTGACTTGTCATAGCTGGAAAACCTTGTGGGGCTGACATTGGATTGTATCCCTGTTGATAGCCTTGCTGCAACATGGCCGCACCTACCGCCCCGGCCTGGCCTAAAATACTCCCTTGCTGCGTGGTATAAGGGCTGTAATAAGCCGGTGAGGCTGCGGTCTGATCATAGGTCGTTACAGGATACTGCAGGGAAGGATAATAAGCGTTGAATTGGGACCGTGCTTCAAAATCGTCATCGTTGTTCTTGTGCTTTTTCTTCTTCTTCTCATTCCTCGAGCTAGTGCGTGAAACTTCATTTAGGGCTTCGTTGCTATCAACAATTTCACTCTCCGGTCCGAATATTCGTTCCCGTGTCTCCTTGTATTTAGCTTCACGTTCTTCCCTCGTCATAGCTGATTTGTCTTTGGCAAGGTTTGAGTCAGTTGGAGATGCTACACCCGTACCTCGTTGGCTATCGTCGCCATTTTCCGAACCAGCTTTAGAAGGGGCCATCGAGCCATCTGCGGTATTGGCACCAGACTCGGTGATTTGACCATTCCTGCCTACACATGCGCGACGCATGATTTTCATGGTCGGTTGAGAAGAGGATTGGGCATCCGTAGGAACCGGAGCTTTAGGGGTAAGAGCGCTCAAGGGTGGTGGGCTTGAAAGATGTAAGCATATGATACATCAGTTGGTATAATGAATACATACACTCGACAATAAGGTGTTCTATACAATCGTACAGAGCTTACAGCATTGTCAACAAAATGTGTCAATGCATAATAATCTGCCAGCTTATGAGCTAGCAGACGGCAAAAAGAATTACAAGGAGGCAAATCGATCATCGATTCTCTGAGATGAATGTCAGCGTTCTCTTTCAAAGTATTCGTGGCCAAAGCTTACTGTGAATCTCTGACAAATGTGATTACTTCTTGCTCGAGGCGTAGAAGAAACAAACGATCTTTGGGAGATTCGAGGGCTTCTAATAGTTTCTCGTCGGGTTCCTGATACTTGTAGTCAATTAAAGGCCCACTGGGAGCGATGGTTTGAGGACGAGGCAGATTGACAGGTGCTGGCAAAGCTGATATAAGGGGAGAGCGCGTCATCTGCGGCCCTTCCTCCTCTATTCCTGCGATGATTTTCCGAGCGACAGGATGCATTCGGTGAGAACCCGAGCCAATGCTCTCGGTAATCTCGTAGAATTGATCTCGAAATGCTCTGCTCCCAGCTTCCGAACCAACTCGCGAATTCTGCGCACCAGACGCAGGTCCAGAACCATAATCCTCATCCTCAGCAGCTTTGACACTGGCACTATCATCCGGCTGAAGCGATTCCTTTTCGTCTAGCGCAAATGTAGTGCCAGAAGTGGTGCTTTTGCTGTCAAGGCTTGCGGGCTTGGTGGACGACGACAAGATTTGAGTCTGATTATCATCCAACCTGAGACCTGCTCGGCTGATATTACTCTTCTGCTGGTCGTTCAGGGCGTGAAAGACCAGTGGAGATTCTTTGACGGTAAGTCGTGACATCGGACTCTGAAGTTCCCGGTGTAATTGAGATGCCACAGGGCTTTCAACTTTTGAAGCCTGGCTTGAACGGGTTAGGGACGATGCTTTCGATGGCCTCTCATTTTCTCGGCCTACGATTAATGGTCCATGATGGATAGGAGGAGCCATCGCTGCAATCTGTGAGGTGGAGGTCAGCTGGCGATTCTGGCGGTGCGGAGGTGCTGCAATGAAGGGTCACAAGGAGGGTCACAAACGCTCGCAAAGGATGGCTTGGACACACTCGTGTTGGTGATGTGTGTTGCCATATCACCCACGAATGGTAATGAAGGATGCAGAGCCAGGAACCGTCCTTTCGTCGAACCCAAGTAAAGGAGTGTAAAAGTTGGATTTTTTAGAATGCAAGACGTCAAGGAGGAAGTGGCATATCAAAAGGGTCGAAGGGTATCGAAAAGTGTTCCTTTGGCATTATGAAAGCCCGCCATGTAGTCTGACCGAGCGTCCCAAGACAGTGCGCCCTCGATGCTGTGCTAGAGTTTGCCTCGTGGGAACGGACAAAGGAAGCGGACCGTTGTGAGGTACAGCCACCCCAAGGCTCTCGCCCCACTATTTGATTGAAGCAGCCTTTTCACCAAGGCGTTGACCAAATTCCTGTGCAAATAGCCGTTTAGAGAATCTGGACAGTTTACTGCGTTGGACTTTCAGCGACAGGCTGGGTGAAGATGGTGTGCTTTTGCAGGAAAATGGAAGCGGAGGAGGCTTAGAATTTCAGTAGTGGGATGTTATTTTCCCACTAGGCGTGCCAAGACACCAAGCCTTGGCACAATTAAATATACATTACTTTAAGGTATTTTATTCCGAGCATGCGTTTTATATCCAGATATTTGGTTACAAACACAACAGTCTCTCATCTTGACCATAAAGTACCAGCAGTCTACTTGTCTCTCACACACTTTGGACTCCGTGTCACCAGACTCAAACCTTTATATTATTGCATCCTCCAACACTTGTATCAACTCGCTAGATACCCTTGGCCTGACTCACCTACAGCAATATCGATATCTGCTCTTTTGGGAAATCAGGCACCTAGAATCTATACTTCACTCTAGCTCAATGAACCGCTTCCGCAGGCCAACTTTCGCTCAGTCTTCCAAAGCCACCGCACAGACGCTTTGCCAGAAATGTCTCAAAAAAGATAAGTTCCTTCATCCCAGGCCTGCGTTCCAAGTCTGATTGTCAACCACGGCACTACAGTTATGAGTGCAAAGCCCCGGCCCAGGATAGGCCTTATACCTCAAGGCCTTCAAGGACCCAGCAACTAGTGAATCCAAAGCTGATACCAAAATTGACCAGCGACACTCCTAACGGTTTGTTGCGGAAGTACGTATCGCTTTGAAAGAGAGGCCAGCTACCAGGCTGATTGAGACTAGGAAGGGCGTTGCGGATGAGGTTCTTGCAAAAAGGGAAGAAGAACGGGGTCGCAAGCGTAAAGCAAACGCTGATGAGCATATGAACGGATCCAAAAAGCGTTCTAGGTCCAACTCATCGTACTCATCAAACTCCGTGTCAACTATATCCACCAATCTCTCCCGCTCCTCGTCCCCCAAGCTTGCAGGCTTACGTCATACCGGTCAGAGCCAAGTCTTCTCTAATCTCGAGGTAGATCGTAAGCGAAGACGCAGTCGAAGTTCTTCAATATCATACACCTCAGACTCCTCATATGGCAGGCGAAGGAAAGACCGCCTCCGAGAAACAGGCGGTGATGGTCATGCTAGGAAAGGGCCAAGCGAACGTGACGCTGGTCAACCATTGGCCCCTGAATGCAAGCAAACAGAGCATACAAGGTCCAGGTCCATGTCTTATGGCTCACACTCGTCAACGGATAAGAGGCGGAAGAAATCCTCGCATAGCGAGACTCGGGGGAAAAGGCGTCGACATTCATCCAGAAGTCCTGTGGATCGTGGAAGAGACAGGGACTTCAATAGCAACAGAGGCAGTCGACGGACGAGGAGCCCTAGCGAGAGCAGGGACAGAAGTGAAGTCATCAGAAACAGGAAGTCCATGACGCCTGGCCTCCCTGCGAGACACAATTCGAGGCAGGACGACGTCTCCCAATGGCCAGAACATCGTTCAAGCGTTGATCTTCGCCATAGCTACTCGAACGACAACGATCGATATGGAAGCAGTGCTCGAGATCGAAACGAGAACATTAGTGGCACCAGGGCACCACCAAAAGCCCTTTCTCAGAGGAAGGAAAGGAGCTTGAGTCCCTTCAGCAAACGACTAAAAATAACTCAGGCCATGAACATGGGACATTGATATTTAGCGACGGCGCTCAGAAAGCCCATGAGGCATATGGATATCGGTTTTCTTGAAAAGCATTGCAATTGGAATAGACTTTCATCGCAGATACAACCAGTATCCGGAAGCCAAAGACCGTGGTCATTCCAAGTCATGTTCTTTAGACTGAACCTAAGTGCCGTTCATCCGATGAACTCGCACTGAAACGCAGCTCAAATTAATGAGTCCGTCCCGTATTCCTCACCTTCACAGCACATGTGGGGTCTTCCGAGATTGGGAGAGGAATCTTCAACCCTTTCCAGTGCTACCTAGGCAAGCTCAGCATCCTCTTCCCTCTCCCTCCTCTTTTCTTCTGCCTCTTCTTTCTCTCTCAATCCAACGCTCTCTACCAGCTCCGACCCTCCCATCCCCACACTCTCCCCATGCTGTCGGTCTCCCACACCTCCATTACTCGTCTCCCATTCCTTCCTCTTCTGGTCCTCAACCCTTTCCCGCACCAGCCTCGCAATCGCATTCTCTGTCCTCGCATTCAACACCTCCATTTTCCTCTCCACATCGCGTTTCAAATCCCAGTTTGGCTTCTTAGGCTGTAGCGTGAAAAGATCAATCGGCTTTTCCTCTTTGTGCTCTCTCTCCTCCTTTGCCCTCGTCTCTAATGCTATCGCCGCTGCACGGTCTTCCAGCGTTTCTTGGTCGGCGTTGGGGGCAGATTCGAAGCCCAGTTTTGGACCCCTGGTTTCGTGATCATAATTGCGACCGGAGAGGTACTGGGTGGTGGGATTTGCAATAGATGTTGGGGATGCTTCTGGGGGTATCGAGGGGGGGACCTCCGAATCGGCTGGGTCTTCTAAGTCTGTGGGAGGTTGTTTACGTTTCAGGGATTTCAACTTTGCAAGGCGCGCTTTGCGTTCTGTGGCTGCTGCGTCGAGGGATGCATGAGAAGCCATAATCGTGCACTCGAGGCACCGTGGGATCGAATAAGCACTTTGGCTTTTAGCTAGTGGAGGAGGGCATTTTCATCGAGAGAAAGGCTCGCAGAAGCATCAATACCCAGTAGATTGAGTGATTTGGCGGAGCTTTCTCTGTGTGTCCCTCGGTCTGTCTTTTAGAGCCAAAGGTGTAAAGTTAGGTACGAAATATTCATTCATTTACTTGAAATCTAACTTTGACTCTTTCAGGTTTCACCAAATTACCAGTCACGTGATCGGAATAAGTACCTACCTTAGCGACCCAAGCGTAAGACTTAGTACCGTAGCTGTACCGTAACACTACCGTAACAAATATATAACGGTCTCAAACAAAATAGCTGCCCATAGGCGGTCACAAAAATTAAACGTTATTATTTATAATCGTTTTTTATAGACGATATTTTTCATCGATGATACGGAAGCATGATTAGTAAGCTGTAATTTTCATTTAATGTCGAAATAACGTCGGAACCGAGGGTGATCTCGAGTAAAGTAAGAATGGAAGTTGTCCTAACCCCTACTGTACCACCTCACACCTCCACATCAATCATTCACATACAAAATATCGAGCGCAAGATATTGTGAATGTCACCTACGCGAGAAAATCATTCAAATCGCTCATTTTTGCTATCAAATTCTTAAAGCGTTGATGTTTTTCGACATATAAGACTTTCGAGCATGAACTTGACATGTTTGACAACTTTAAAAATAAATATATGTTTTTATAAATAATCGTATATATTATTGAGACGAATGTGCGAAAAACCGTTCAACTATCGTTATTTAATTATAACGGATTATGATATATAACCTAACACACATTCAACAATAATAGGTTACATTACCAAGAAACCGCCTATTAGCGGTTATTATTTGGAATACCAGCTAGATACAGTTGTCGCAAACCATAGCCCTCCGCTAAGGTACTCTTCCGACAGCTGTATTATTATTACTTGCAAACTTACTCTCAGGAGTCTTTGAACTTACAAGCTCCGTCGCCATCTCAATCGGATGTAGTACTTGTACTACTGCTATAGTCACATTTTATTGTATACTAAGATTTGGTGGCAGCGTTGATATTGAGCACCGCAGAAGCGTTATCTTTGAACCTTGGCACTTGTACTGTAATTACATTGGTACACGTATTGAGTCTATTGACTATGTAGATATCCTGTTTTTACTTTACCTTTTTTACCTACAACATACCGAGGTAATAACACTTGACCACACGACGCGCGTATCAGCTACATTGTTTATCAAGAATGGGTTTCACCACCAATCTCTTCTCCGGCTTCACCCTCACCTCTACCACCCTCTATCTATCTCTCCTCTACCACCAACGCGCCCGTTTCCATCAAGCCGCCCTCCTACACCAACAAGCCCTTCTTCTCAACTCGCTAAGCGATTCTGAAGTCGCGAGCGAACTCGCAACGATAGCAGATGCCAATTACAGTGGGGGACTGAGGGAAGGTATCAAGCCCTATAGGGTAGAGAAAGCGTTCTGGACGGAGCGGTGGAAGGACGGATGGAACAAGGAGGTTGAAGGGGCCGTCAGATACGTGCAAGGAATTAGATGGCGGACTGTCAGGGAAGGGATAGAGGGGAGAGCGAGAGAGTGGAGGGAGGGGAATAGGAGGCTTTGAGCGGGCTTGGGAGTCTCTGTGAAGGGTATGGCGAAAGATCACGCTTCTGTGGATACATTGGTTACCGCTCAGGGGCTCCTGATGCTGCTTGATGAAGATCTCGATTGATTTGAGTTGCCGAGATCCTAAAACACGAACGGCAAAAACTGGCATCGAAAAGGGATTTAGAACCTCGTTTTAATTATGGTCCCTCTCCTGGCGTTTCGACGTATCACTGCTAGGCGTGGCCGTTGCGCTTCTGTATTGTCTTCCCAGACTGGTAAGCCGTCATTCCTGAGGGTTTGACTTCTGGTCTAACGCTCAATATCTCATCGCAGCGTCTCCTCCGACTCACTGATCACTGGAGCTGGTACATCCTCACTCTAGCCTGCGCCTGTAAATTTGTGAAAGTGGAAGCTGTAGAAAGCGATCGTCAGTCGGTAGAAGGCTCGCGGCCTCCATGATCCCTAATCGTCAAGACCCTACCAGGCTCATGTGTGGGCGTCGAAGATGATTCTCTTCTTCCTCCTCTTCTTCTTAGTCACGTCACAGATCTAGCCAAAGCTATCCGAGTGGAGAGCCGGCATAAGTCTCTTGTAAGAACAAAAAACTGAGACGGTTATATTGGTTCATAGATGAGGTAAAATGAGCAATGGAATGAGCTTCGATCCGAAGGTCCAATCCAGCCTAGTCATGATAGACCGCTCTATCGAAAGAGAAAGGATCGCTCTCCGTATGGTTCGGATTTCGAATCGCTATCCTCTAAGCCATGGTGATCGCTCAGTCGGCTGTAACTTCAGGGCATTCGGTAGGCAATCCTAAGGTGATTCCCTCGGAATACCACTCAAGTTCATGGTAGAATGCATATCAACCAGCGAAAATTCCACAGAAAAGTGAAGGAGAAATAGTGTGGCTGTAAATATGGCGTACCAAATCCAAATTAGGTGGCCCATGGCCTTTCGGATACACAATGAACATATGGTCAATGCATTCGTGCTTAAATTTGTGAAAATCGTGGTTGTCGGCCAATGTACATAGCTTTGCAAGCTGAAGGTAAGCTTTCTGTTTCTCGTCGGAGTTCCGGTGACGCAACAAATTGAACGAGCGGTCTATGGCCATTGAGTTCTAAAATCAACGTAAGTACTCGTAGAAAGCCAGCTGTCTTGAATACTGCTGTACAAGTATCACAAAGCAAGCCCAGGTAAATGTGAATATGGAACAGAGTTTCGTCTCCGCCAACAAGCTGGGTAAGAATGCATATACTTTGGAACCTAAACGACAGTATCTCCGTCAACGGTGCTGGAGTGTGGGAAATCAAGCTCTTTGAGCATAGAGTACTACCTTCACTTGGTTGGTCCTGGTCTTGGCTAAAACATCTAGGGCAAAAGACTTCAATACTCGCACCCGCACCTGAAAAGACTCGGGTACTCAAGCCACCCGTACATAGTTACATTGCGAATGACAGAGGTTTTTCATTCGTTCACCAAATTTAACGATAAATTAAGGAAAAGCTTATCCGCATATACGTATTTTATTGAAAATTTTAAAAAAGCCTTAACGATCGCAAAAATTCCAATTTTTCTATATAATCATTATTATATAATTTTTATTTATTACATATATATAATTAATAACGACGACGATTATAAGCGATAACATATCGCTTCGACTCATATATCAATTAATTATATCTTATTTAATTACATATATTATAACGATTACGCCGTCGCTCTCTCGCTATCTCGTTTTACAAAAACATAATTATTTCATAATTATTAAATTTCAAATCACGATTATTTTTAAGATTTTAATTACGTCGAATACGTTTTATATAAAAGCGATTATAAGACATTTATATTATTGAAAAATAATAAAATTAGTCGAAAATAAATTGAATGTTTATAATACGTAAATGAGAAATTAATTTTATATATTAATTTTTATATATAGTTAACGAAAAATGTCACGATAATAAAATCGAAATATTTTTATATATAAATATATAAAAGACGAATATATAATTATATGATATTTCGAACTGCTATAATCTTAAATATATACATATAAAATATTTATTAAACAATTTCACAATTTACGTCAATTTTAATAATTCTTAATTAACGATTTAAGTTTGATGTTTAAAAAAAAAAAAAAAAAAAATTTCTGCGAAGTTACGATTTTATATTAAAAGATTGCGATAATAAAATGTGAATCGATAATCTTTTTAAATAAGCTTTTTGACGATTAATAATTTATTAAATCTCATTTTTAAAACTCGCGTTTAAATAATTATTAATAAATTAAATAAATTTATGCTTTGATCGTTTTTAAGAACTTTATTAATGATTTCGATAATATTATTAATATTATAATCTCATCGATTAATAAAAATATAGATTTTTACTTAAAGAAAAAGATTAATTATAATAAAATAATTAATTGCGCTCGAAAAAATCTCACGAAATTTGATTATATGATAAACAAATTTTTTTAAAATCTTAATTTTAATTATTTTTCAAAATTATTTATAAAGCGTATAACTTTTACGTTTATTAATCGTATTTTTATAAATGTGATAATAATAATATAAATAAATAATATTTTTATGCTCTTAATTATTAATTATTATTAATTCGAAATTTTTATCGCGATTATTAACGAAAATATATAAATATATAAAAAAATTTAATAAAGCGATTTTCAAATGCATCAAAAAATAATCTTACGATTCGAGATTTTCATTTTTAATAATAACTTAAACGAGAATAAACATTTAATTATTAACATCGATTTTCACGATCAATAACAATATAAATTAAAACTTTTCACTTAAATGAGTATCGTTTATATTAATTAAACGTTGAAAATGTTTAAAATAATTGCGCGAGACATCGAGATAGCAAAAAAATCGTTGAAAAAAATCAAATTTTCGATTAATAACGAGATAAATGTGCGCCTCGAAATCTTAAATTTCAATTTCACGTTTGAAATTAAATAATAATTAAAATGTATAACGATGTTTACGTAAATTATTATTAATGAAAATGATTTTAATTCGCTAAGTTATCTTTTAAATAATAATTTTATTATATATATAAATAATCATTAACACAATCGTTTAAATAAAGATTTATTTAATTATTATAAAATATCGATTCATAATTTTAACAATTTAAACTTGTTTTGATATAACGAAACGTGTTTATGATTTTATAAAGCATATATAACTATTATTAATGATTGTGATTTAAACGATTTTCTCGCTATTTCTTATAACACGAACGTTTTAAAAATATTAAAAATTCGCACACTTATAAAAAACACGCATAATATTCTTTTAAGAAATTATAAAATTAAATTTCTTAACGATAAATCAATTGTTGAAAACCTTTTTCAATTTAGGTTAAATTGTTAAAATTAATATAAAGTTATATTATATAAATATATTGAATAAGACAATTAAGTGAAAAGAAAATATATATATAAAAAAAAGACATTTATATAAAAATAAATGTTTTTATTAAATCACATCAAGCTCAATCGAATAATGTTAAAAAAATGTGATATTAAAGAAAAATTAATTTTATTAAAAATATAAAATACGCTTATAATATTATCTTTTTTTTTTAAAAATAATATTTCAACGCTATAAAAATCGAAGAAATGTGTTTATAATTTATTTTATATTTTCGAAACATTTAATTAATAATCATTTTCAATTAAAAAAAGTTAACGATAATAACGATAATAATATATCGTAAGAAATTCGTTTATAACATCGTCGATATTATAATATTTTATCGTTTTAAACGTTTAAAAATAATGTGATTTGATAAAAAATTAACGTTAT
>WOGZ01000109.1:0-98809 GCA_009733775.1 Alectoria sarmentosa
TTCAATTGAAAATAATTATTAATTAAATGTTTCGAAGATATAAAATAAATTATAAACACACTTTTTCGATTTTTATAGCGTTGAGATATCGCTTTTTAAAAAAAAAAGATAATATTATAAACGTATCTTACATTTTTAATAAAATTAACTTTTTTTTAATATTACATTTTTTTAACATTATTCGATTAAGCATAACGTGTTTTAGCAGAGACATTTATTTTTATATAAATGTTTTCTTTTTATATATATATTTTCTTTTCATTTAATTGTCTTATTTAATACACTTATATAATATAACTTTATATTAATTTTAACAATCATAATCAAATTTCGAAGACTTCGAAAACTTTAAAGATTTTGAAAATTTTGAAGATTTAATTAATATAATTATATAATTTTTTTTTCATTTTCTTTTTCGTTTTTTTTTTTCGTTTTTTTATTGAATCTCGCGCAATTTTATTGTTTTATTAATTTAAATTAATTTTCACTCGTTTAAATTATAATAATTTTTATTATATAAATCTTCGAAATATAAGCTTCGTTCGTGTAAAAAGTTTACGAATATTTATAAATTTATCTTTTATATAAGCGACGGTCGATTTATATATAATAAAAAATAAATCGATTAATTATTCAAAATCTTTTATAATAAACGCATTTCGTATATAAAAGATTATTAACTTTTTATATCGTTAATGAAAATATATATCTTTAATTGAAATTATTTTAACTCTTTATGTTATTTTTGTTTATATTTTATAATAATAAAAAAAATTTGATATCGTGATAAAATTATTAATATAATTTTTCGGTTTTTTTTTCGCGATTTTTTAATATTAATTTAGCGTTTAACGTAAAATATATAATGTTATATAAATAATAATATCGCGAAATATAAATTAATGAAATCGTATTATTATTATCATTTTTGCGTTTTCAAATTCATTAATATATATATTGCGTTATTATAAAAAAAGCTTTACGATATCTTTAATAATAATTTCGAAATTCTTTATTTAAAATTAATTTTTAATTATAATAATTAAAGCGAAAGATTTTATATCGATTGAAAATTTAAACTCTTTTTTTAAAATTGAATTGTTATTCTCGTTTTTCGAATTAATAATGTTAAAAAAATAAGGTTTTTAATTAATATAACATAAAACAAATTTAATTCGAAAAAGAATAATTTATATTCTCGTTAAATAAATACAAATTGCGATATTATAACGATTATAAAAATTTTAAAAAAACGCTTATTTAGTTTTAAAAGTAATTATAATAATTGCGTATATAATTCGAAATTAATAAACGTAAAATTCAATTTAATTTTTTTTAATATAAAAACATTATTTGCAATTAGCGATAATGTTTCGATTAATATATTAAACACAAAATATATATTTAAAGTTTAAAAAAATTGCGTTATAAATATTAATTTAAAGTTTTTTCGCGATTAATAATAATAATGATTAAATTAATTTAATGTATATATTTCGATATTATTATAACGTTCAAAAATAATCGTTATATTTTTTCGCAATTAAAAAACAAAAAATTATATAAAATAATTCTTTTAAAGCGTTTACGTTCGTGATAATAAATAAAAAAAGTTTATATTTATTTATTTTATATGTGCAATTCATAATTATTACCTCTTAATTCTTTTTCAACATCTTTTAACAAAATGTTCGCGAAAAAAAAAACGTGTAACACGATTTTTTGAGTTTTTCAAAAATCTAACGTATTATTCGTTTAATATATATAATTATTTGAATAAAACTTATATAAGCGTGAATGATTTTAAATTTTAACGACGAATTTTGATTTTCGCATTATAAATATCGCGATGTTTTCAAATAAGATATTTTTCGTTTATATTTTAATATAAGTTATAAAGAATATCGTTTAATATAATATAATTAATCGTTTCTTTATTAGTTTACTCTTTTATTTAATTAATTAAAACAATTATTCGATAAATTATATGAATTATTCGTTTATTAAAATCATAATTATAAAACGCGTTTTTAATTTTTAAATATCACGTATTTTTCTTTTTATCGAAATTTAAAATATAATCGAATAAATAATCATTAATTCATAAGCTTTTATATTTTTTTTGTTAATTTATAATTTTATAAATCTTTTTTTCACGAGTGCAACGTAATCATATTTTGAATTTTTTTTCTTTTTTATCTTTATTCGAGCGTTTTATAACGACGATATAATTTTTTTTAAAAACGTGTTTTTGAATTAATGAAATAAAAAGAGTGTTAATAAGCGCAATTAAATTTAATAATGATGATAAAAGATTTATAATAATTCGATTAATAAAAGAATAACATTAAATATTTATCTCGAAAGATTTTATTGAAAAAATAATGATTTAATACGAATATGAAATTATCGTAAAAAAAAGATATATTTTTACGAGAGAAGAAGTTTTCTTAATGTAATTATTGTTATTATAAAAATTAAGAATTTTTTTCGCAAATTTAATATATATATTAAAAAATTATTCGCGTATAAATAATTTTCTTCTCATATTCGTATAAGAAATTAATCTTTAATCTTTATTAATTTTAGCTCTGAGTCACGTGATATGATAAATTATTAATATTTGAAAATATACTCGTTTTATTAATCTATTTTTATCTAATTAAAGAGATTACGTATATATATTAAAAGATTATATATATGTATTAAAAAGCTACGTGCGAGTATCAAAAGCCTTTATTAACACACGTAAAAATTACGTCATATTCAAAAGACGTTTTTCATTAAAGAATCAAATTTGTTCGTATTCAAATCTCATTTTTTTAAGTAATTTAAAGTTTTTTCTTCGAGTAAAATTGTCATAAACACGTTTATATATATATAATTTTAACACCTTTTTCAAAAATGTAATATTTAATTCGTAATATAAAAATGTCTTATTTTAATTTCAAGTCGTATTATAATGTAGAAAATACGTTTCGTCACGTATATAATATATATGATATTCTCGAGAGCGAAGGAAAAGTAACAGATTTCAATCTTAGATTGACGAATTCTATTTAAACTACTTTTTTACTCTCGTAATGTGATAACGTATTGCGTGTCTTTTAGCAGTATTGCGTGTTTAACGAAGGCCAGAAATTGATTTCTTTTGTGTTAATAATATATAAGTGTATATGTCCTCCGTTACCCCGTATACTATATAAGATCTATACAAACAATCTCGTCGCTGATCTCTTTTCTGTAAGTGCAATGATCATCGACTACGTAAGCACGTTCCAGCCTGACTTAGACATTTTCACCCATTAACAGTCACCATCATCAAGTAACCTCTGCCGCTTGTTGTGTCGTCTCCTAATCTCGTTACCAGGGCTTTCGGTCTTCTGTACGGCGACTCCTGATTTTGATTCTATTTGACTAGAATCGTGTGTCTTTGACGACTCTGTCGGTAGATGCAAATCTGTAAAGCAACCCAACGAAAGTAACGAGTCCGGTGGCGGCTTATGAGACCTTAAAGTTTCTGTTTTCTGAGTTGGCGGTGAATTGATTAAGACCGGTTCCAGCGCCAACCAGCGTGGAAACGATTGCACCAATCTTGATCCAAGGTCATAGGCCGCCTTCCTAACGTATCCATACTTTTCATACTCGAGAACACGAAATAGTGCCTCACCATCATCCGTACCATAAATTCGGATGAAACTGTCCCTCGATATCATTGACAGGCTTGCGCCAAGGCACTGCAGCTTTGACGCTAGTTCCTCAGCTTGTTCTTGGTTGATGGAAGGTTTATTTGTCAAAAAAAACTCTGTGAGGAATTTTCTGACTTCTTGAGGGGTTGAGGTTGAGAGGGGGGCAGAAGGGTTACCGATCTGTCGTTCCATTGATGTTGTATTAGGAGTAACTGATTGGGTTGTTGGAGTTGGTGAGAAAGTTGTTGGTGATGAAGGATTTTCACCAATTTTCAAATTTACAGATCGAGGAGTCCATACTTAATTTAGAAACCAAGCTAGTTGTAGCGGGCCGATTCCGACAGCCGATAAGCGACTATCAATCTGTTGTTTGACAGACCCTTGCGAGCCTTGGTTTCAGGTCAGTCCGGATAGTCAATGTTTCATTCCCGTAACTCGCCCTTCCTCATATGCCTCAATCCTGAAGATTGAGGGCGAGTTTTACCCATTCATTAAGACCCCATTACTCTTTGAGGACCACCCTTTTTCAATCCTCCCCAGACACCAATCGCTCAAGTTCACTTCCAAGCTCGTCAACAATGGCAGCACCACCTGAAAGAACGCTCCAAGATCTTAACGGAGTATGGACGATGGTTTGCTTCTCAATCCAATGCCTCGCCCAATGCTGAAATACCCTCAGAACAAGTCTCTGTCCGATGACTACGACCGTATTCTCCAGATGGTAGCCTTCTCAATCACCGCAATCACCTCCCCGTCTGACACCCCAACCAGCAAGGTGTATCCTGGTTCCTCCGCAAGGCCATCTCCTATGCCACCATCACTCTCACCATATCCCAATACATCGACAACACCGAAAACAAATACACCCACATCGACATCTCCCAAGTAGCCACCGGCGGCGTCGGCGGCACGACGGAGAATCGCGTTCTCGACTACACGTGGCGCGAGCATGAAGACAAGATATTTGGGAAAGTGAAGGGCAAGAGCAGGTGGGTCAAGTTGGGGGACATTGACGAAGACGACTTCTTGAAGACTGGGTACGACGATATGGAGGGAGAGCATGTGCAGGCTTTGGCGGAGAGCGACGACAACGGGTGGACGGCGGATCAGGTATGGGGGTTTGAGCAGGTGGATGGCAAGAGGCATTATGTGAGGCATGTTGTCGTGAGGAAAGGGGATGATTGGAAGCTGGCGAGGTTGGTGTATGACTACAAAGGGTGAGCTTTGAGCCTATATTTCTCCGCTGCTGGACGTGTCGACGGACCTGAGGGTGCTAATCTTTTCAATCAGGCCGTTGGAAAAGAAGTCTGACGAGGATGATGGTCTGGCATACGGAGAATAGACGCGGCCCCTGCCTTTCCAACGAATGATGAATAGAGGGAAACGGAGTTGCTGTGCATATGTGGATAGGGGTAATCTCTGGGCTTTTCTGATCAGCTGCTAGAATCTCACTTTTTCAACAGCGCAGCGGTTGCTCTGTGAGAGGCGTACATATAAACACGGATTTACATAAGGATTTGTCGCCTCAGCTTTCAAGAAGAAATATTGAGGAGTTGAGATCCTTGCGATTCCATGTGAACTTCGCGTATCAACCCGGAAGAACAATGTATCTTCCATGATCATCTGTCCAAGGAAAAAACTTCCACACCGCAAGAAGCACTGCGTTGAAATTTGTCATTGTCGAAACATTAAGGATTTGCGCAGTTCCGACTACCGCTATGTCTGGAACATAGCCTGAAGCTCGACATCACCGGAATTGCATCAAGCACAGTCAACTCTTCGGTCCCAAAGGAAGTTCATAAAATAAGAACCGGTGCTTTCTAGTCAATTCAATACCTCCAAACTTCACTACAAAATTGAACTCATCCTAACGATTCATCTCCAAGCAAGCACCCCGGATTCACATCCATACAGAACCCCCAAAATCATCAATCAAAATACCACAACACCAGCCGGCTAGTACCAGAAACTAACATTCTGCAACCCCTGAACCTCGCTCGAAAAAAGGACCCCAACGTCAGCTCATTCCGCAAATCCACCACCTCGGCCGGCTCGAACTCAAAAGTGTGCATAATGGCAACTTTGGCGGAACCCGCCTTGTCCAACTTACGTCCCTCGGTTTAACGAGTCAATTCCGCCACCAAAGGACGTCGCCACTGGTACAGTCTGTTGTGTCCAAAGCATCGTCGTCGTCAATCATCTCGTAAATCCGCATATCGGCATATGGAAAGCGTAGCCATTCCCGAGCGCTCTTTGCAAGCTGCATCCAAGTTCGATCTGAACCTGCATGAAGCCCAAAATCACGCAGAACAAGATTCTTGAGTGTGTCTTTGTGGTCTTCGAAGAAATCGAGCAGATTAGCAATGGTGACCTTCATGCGGCGGAATCTCATTGCCTGGAGGGCGGGCCATTTCTTCACCAACACGCTTAGGCTATCGTCTGCGTGCAAGCAAAAGTTGATGAAGCCAAGCAATAAAGTTCGCAATCGCTCCGTGAAAGGAAGGATCTCCAAAAGATTGTCCATGTTCCCATCGTAGTAATCGTGACCCAGAGTCCGCCCATGGACGTCGAATTGCAAGTCGAGAATTGTGAGGTCTGCGAATGTGTTCTTGCACACGGCCGGAAACGTTCTGTTGCCGAAGAAGTCAATGTCTCTGAGGGATGAAAGCGGAAGTCTCATCTTGATGGGCTCTGCTGTTATGGAATTTGACGTATTGCCGATATGGAGGTCCTTCAGCTTGACCTCGGCCAATTCCAGTGCCTCCAAAGAAGATGAAAATACGACGATCCCAGAATTGATAACGCTCTCCATCCGAGTTATGGTATGTCCAGTACGATAAGCCATAGAGCGTGTCTGAGAAGCGTTGAGCTTGCGCTCCGTTCTGAAAATAAGCAACTCCGCGCGGATGCCTGGACGGTCCACCTGTAAGGGAATTCTTCTTTAGGTTTAGGAGACCGGCCAATGCTTCGCGTAAAACTTGGACGTCTTCGCCATTGCGCAAGATGCTCTCCTGTTCATCAAAGAGCTGACAGTAGAGATTGAAAGCACGTCTTGCCTGGAAATCAGAGACACTCGCCGGAAGAGCGGGGTGAAAGACCTTCCAATGAGTAAGATTTCATATCATTTGGGTGTCGTCATAGATCACAAGCTTGACTGTGCTCTTGAAGAATTGCCTTGAAAATTATCCCTGTATGCCTTCTTCGCTGCTTGCTCCTTTCTTGCTTGTTCCTTTGTGGCTTGCACGTCATTCGCCTTTCTAATCTTATGGTTATCGGCCACATGTACCGCTGACATGACCTAAGATGCAGCCTCTTGTGTTTTCCTAGGCTTGTAGACTTCCTCTTCGATGACTCGCCGGAGCTCGGTCTGGGTCCGGCTCAAGATGTTTTTAGATCTTTGATAGCTATAGGATTTCCAGATACTTCAACAACCTAGGCGTAGTGCCGAAGGAGAGTGCTCACTTTCTGAAACGCCGCACAAGCCTCTGTCGGCCTCGACCAGTGAGCGTCTCCGCTCGCAGGACAGCTTGTCATGCAACTGGATGTGCCATTTTATTTCGTTACTACGCAATCTGTCTAGGTACTGTTCCATATACTTGAATCTCTTGTCCTTTCACCAGAAAAGCGAATCAGGAGGTCTCCAGGTTGCTCGTCACGGAAAACAGCTCTTGGTTCTTGGTAGCCCTGGAACCATTCGATAGGTTGTTGGATCACATATGTGTGGTACCGAGGTCGGTTCATGATCCATGTCATCGCGTCTTGGTTGGCGCTGTTTCCGAATTTGATGTGTGTCTGAACCTGTTTAAGCACATAGACCTTGGTCAGCATCTTCACACTCCACGCGTTAACGCGAATAAAAAGGACCCCATGGTCGAAGCTGTTCCAGTTTTTAGCACCAACGATGTGAATAATAGGAAAAGAGTCGACAGGCGGCAAAATTATTACCCATGTCACATTCGAGTTCATACTATAAGTGTCGGCGTGGAACCAGACCAGCCACTCCGCATGCTCGTCCTCTGGCTAAGCCATCTCGGAAATCAGAAGCGATAACGTGCATGACGGCTTGCTGAAACAGAACTCCAGCCAACTGTCACTGCCTATAATACTTTGGCGTAAAACGTGAGTTGGGTAGCCCCATCTCTTCCCATGTTCGATGTGAAAGTTCAAATTCTGTTCGTCAATCTCGTCGGGAGAGCTGCGAAAGAGCATGGTGACTTGACATAATTTGGGGCCGGCATTACCGTCTAGTATCTTATCTATAGGCGTTTGCTGAGTTAGAGTGCCTCGCTGTGGAAGGCAGGCTAAAGGCCCGTTTCGTTCTGAAGAGCAATTGACCTCGTTGCAATATTCTGTGACTTTCAGCTGGTACAGAATGGATGGCAATATTATAACTTGCGCGAACCCTCTTGCTGACCGCCTAAGCGAAACCTCCTGGTTTGAGCAATATTTTTGTTTGCGTAAGCTCTTTTAGAGCAAGCTGTCAGAGTACCTGTCGGGAAACTCGAGCCATGGTGCTTATCGAGTCTTGGGATGTGCGCGAGGAAGTCGGGCTCAACGAGTCGAATCTCAACTGGAAGGAAACTCTGGACATGAAAGGTAGAAGGAATTGATATGTATTTGTATTCGATGAACAACAATTGTGGTTGCTTGAAAATGAGAGAGCCTGACCCTTGGCGACTACTTACAAACAGCGACAGGCGATCAAGCAGTAATTATGACCTAGCAAGCTTGTAGCACATTGAAAGGAATATGCCGAAGAATCTTTCAACATATCATGCAAGTTAGATGAATCAACGACCTCCGACAAAGAGGGTGGAGTTAGATCGAGGGCATAGTTGAAGAGATTGCATATACCTCCCAGGCTTCGCTCAATACATCGACAGTGAAAATAAACAAGGCATAGAGATCGAAATTCTGCTAAGATCAAGAATCAGTATTTCAGGCTTGGTGTCAGATGGCAGCTGAAACGGAACCAATCCTCAAAATTCCGAGAAAATCAATGTTAATGGGGACCTTGCGCTGATTAAAGCGTCCTTTCAAACAGATGGATCACAGATGACACATTGTTCCGGGCTGCTACCCAAATCTGACTTGTAAAGGCGGGCATGGCTCTCACTGTGACTCTCTCCAACAGGAATAAGTGATGGCAATTGACCGAAAACCTTGCGGTCAGTGACGATTAATCGCCTGAGTATCAATCTGCACCAATCCCCCACATCGATCACAAGCACTATTTTGGCAGCTAAAAACTTGGGGCATGTCCCTAGCTGTCGCTGCATTAATTGGTTCCACCCCTGCACTAGCCCTCTCAACGTCACTTGACTCACGGGTTGTTGGCGTAGCTTTACACCCTTCACCTAGAATGACAGCGAGTTCTTCTTCAGTACTATTGAGCTGCCAACCGCTGATATCAGAGTCATTACCCCATTCGTACACGTCAAGCTCTGCGTAGTCCAAGTGAAGCAATTGGCCGCCTCGCTGCGCAATTTCCAGCCAAGTATGCGGCGTGTTTGGCTCGAAGCCAACGTGGTAGAGGAGCAGGGTGGTCAGTGTATCCTTATGCCTGGCGAAGAAGTTGAGTAGGCTATCAGGATCGACGCGCACGTAATCAAGCTTGATTGCTACAAGAACGGGCCAGGTGTTGCTCATCAGTCTTTGAGTATCGTGTACATTGAAGGCCATTCTCCATTGAGTGACGCCAAAAGCAAGGCGCTTTAATCGGGTTGTTGATGATAATATCTGGAACAGAGGCTCGAAGTGTCTTTCAGTGTAATCGTGACCTTTGAGTCTGGGATTTAGGTCAATCTGCAGGTCGAGTTCTGTGAGATAGCTGAATACATTGTGAGCATTCGCCGTGAGCCTCGCTTGGTCTGTGGCATTGGGTGCCATGAGTGAAGATAAGGGCAGGCCCATCTTCAGCGGTCTAGGATAGCTTTGCCAATTGCCGATATGCAACTCATCGAGGCGTATTTCTGCGAAGGAAAGGGCCTGGAAAAGATGCTGAACGCGGTGACTGCCCCACGGCTCGTAGTACGCTTTGTTTTCTTTATGATAAGACCAGTGTGATGCAGCGACCTCAGTATCAGCCAAGTCCCAGGTACGAGGACCCGCTGGAAGTCGAAGCCAGGAAAGGTGTGAGGGACCTCCAATTACAGATACTTTTCTCAATTTCGTAAGTTGGGGCAGTCCTTGCAAGAGCGTAGCGAGATCTCTCGAGGTGACCCGTATCTGCTCCTGATCGCGGTAACGCCGGTGAAACGCATCGCGGGCTGCGACTTGTTCGGAACGGCACATGTACTCTTCTGTCAGTGCTGCAGAGTGTCGCTCCTGACGAAGCAGTCTCTTCGGTAGCTGAGTGTCGTCGAAGACCAGATGTTTCACACATTCAGCAACATGCGGATCCCGGATGATGTGTTCGAAACGTCTGATAGATTCAGACCGAGAAGCAAAGTAGATTTGCTCGAAGATGTGCTCTCTGCTGACGCTGGCCCAGCGTTCGCAAGATAGTCTGACGAGCTTAAGAATTCTTGGTGGAACACTCTGGAAAATCTGGTGTAGTATCTCGTTTGGAAGCTTGTCGATATGACCTGACACATGATTCAGTGTACACGTCTTCTTAATGGTGAAGATTATAGCGGGTTATTGATGTATAGTGGCATGATAAGGCCAAGAAGACATGCGATTTGACCTAGGTCAGCTGCCAGAGTCCCAGGCGATCCACAACTTTACCGTTCAGTGATTTAAGGTAGAGGCAGGGACGGGAAAATTCTTACTACATACAAGTCTGAGTAGCCACCGTTAAGCTGCTGGTCGAAGCCATGCTGTTTGATGTACTATGGTGGTACCAAGCCGATGTTAGGATTTCGGCACAGTAGAGGAGTCTACCATGACGGACATTAGTCCCAAGAACATGAAAGACGCTCGTCGTTCAGGTATGGGAGACTCACTTGAAGTGTTCGAGTAGCGGCCTAACGATGCTTGTTTGAGAGGAAAGAAATGAAGATTGGAGGGGAAGTGCTACTGGGAATAGTGCCGGAGAAGCATTTGGCCGTAAACAAATGGGACTAATCCCCATCAATCGATTGGGAATCGACAATATGAAAGCCTGACAGGTCCAAATTTTCAATAGAACAAATACTTTTACGCCGCATTGTCGAAATGAAGAGGCGAAGTCCAGTCACATTCGACGACAGATTTGGAAAGCGAACCACGCACTTGTGACACTGCTGTGGACAGAGGCAACCTCAGTATCGTGAGGGCAACATTCCCATCAGCAAAGATAGCGACGTTATCAGTAGAGTATCATCATCAGAAAAACGTCAGAGTGAAAAAAATGCCTGACCAATGCTAATTCAGACATGCGATTGGGGTATATGTCCATGATCAGACCAGAGATGACGTGGTTTAACACACTAAGCAAAGACATTTTTCTTCACACCAGTCATGAATGAAGCTTCCGCATTCTCTGTTCCAGCTCCTTTACCCAGCCTTCAACGGTCTCGGTGTTCTCTTTTACCGTTTGCTCTCCTTGCTTCATTGCATTTTCCACCTTCTCCAGCCCTTCGCGCCAGACCTGCAGCTCTTGCTTCGTCTCCTCGTGTCGCGTCTCCAGCTTTGCCAAAGTCTGACTCGCCGTTGCAGCATCAGCGTGGAATGAACGGAGAGACCTTAGTCTATCCAGCACAGATGGCAATAGCGGCGCTAGCGATTCAATAGTAGATAGAGTGCCGTAGAGTCCGTTGATCTTCGATCTTTGCTCAGCGTCATCGAGAACGTCCGCGTCCTTTGCTCGACCGTTCAGCGAAGGGAAGTCTTCGCTTGAAGGGCTGAGAGCTTCTTGCGCTGCTTTCGCGGCTTTTCTGGCTTGTTCGAGCTTCTCCGCATCTTGCGTCAATTGCTTTACTCGTCGGCTTACCTTATCGAGGGACGAATTCGTAGAAGTAGAGAGGGAAGCCAACTGCTTGTCCAGCGTATCCAAGGCTGGGAGAATGGCTTTCGAGGGTGATCTGTCCTGTGTCGGTAGTGGAATGGTATCAAGGCCTAACGCGGCTTCAATCAATGTCAAACGCGAATCAAAGTCAGAGACTCTGGAAAGCGTATGGTCCTCCTGATAAGCGGGTGCGTAGGCTATTGTATACGTAGAGCTGGCTCCGACCTGTTGCGGTGGCCTAGACCCTGGTCCATCCACCGAGGTCCTTGGTAGTTTGGTTGCCGCCATGAGTCTCTTCGTTAGGCGACTCGCAGCGCCAGCGCTGTCGTCAATATCGAGTGGGCCTACGCTCTCCAACAACTGGCTCAAAGTGTCCAAGCTCTCGGCTTCTTGCTGCGGCTCTTGGGTGACTCCATTCTCTTTATTTGCTCTCCTTTGCTCAAAGTCGTCTTTAACTTCTGCTACTTCCTTTCGTAGCCGTGCGAGCTTCCTCTCCAATGACTCCACATCCTCGTCGCTGGGGGCCTGGATTCCATTGATGAGGCCGTTGATCTCGGGGCCATCTTTCCGCCTCTTCCTACTAGAAGATCGGTAGGATTTTCGTTTGCTACTGATTCGACTTGTAAAACTGGGGTCGCGCTCGCCTGAAGGTAGGAAATGTGTTCGAGCTTCGTCTGCATCGACGCGATGACGCACAATACCGCTGACTTCGTCTTCGTCTTCATGGGAGGAGGATGCGGGAGATTCGGAGCGGAGGGTGGTATCAGTCTGACGGATAGTCAACGCGTGAAAGGATTCCCCAGAATGTTTCTGAAGCTCACCGGATGTGTGAAAGAGTCTTCTGTGAGCTCGGGAGTCTCATAGATATCTGGTGCAGGATCCTACAACATGGATGAGCATTTGATTTGACCGATTCACAGAGCCGTATAAATCACCAGATCTGGAAGGCCAGCATACTTTCGGACCGTAGACATGTTGAGGGCTCGGATATTTTATGGACTAAGGTGATGTTTATTTCGCTCTTTCTTCTTCTTCTTCTTCCTCCAGAAACCACATTGCCCAAGAACGCGTCTCGGATATAAGTCCTTAGCGCCGGGTGGTTCTGGTCGAGTCCAATTCATTCCCCTCCTTCCCCAACCTCATACAGATCATCTAGTCGTTCATGGTATTCATGGTATTCATCATGTCCATGGATGGTATACATGGTATTCCTGGCATCGTCTTTGGGATTTCCCGGAGTTTCGGAAACAATGCATGCGCGACACGAGCTGAAGCCTATGCATTTGCATCCTTTGCGACAAAGTCACTACCATCTAACCACAACAGCTCTTTTGTGCGCTGCGTCTCCCATCATTGCACAGCACCACAGCATTTGCTTCTTTTCGTCGCTGTCTCGCAATTTCCTGCATGCAATGCTCGAATGTGGTTGGGATCATGATTCATGCATTTGCATCTCATGTATTCTACGTGCCAGTCTGCCAGATGGTCTTGGTCTAGAACCTCCCATTTGCAACATGCAAATCCCTTTCATCCACCCCAAAAAGCCAAATGACGGAGCTTTCCCTTAGTCGTTTCGCGGGGTAAGGTGGATGCTATTTCATAAGTCCATCTTTGGCTCTTGCTTCTTGCCCTTGAAACACTCCTGTCGTTGAGTCATCTTCATTCAAGCAGACACAAAACTATGGCACGTGACGAGATCAAAGCAAAGACGCACCCTTCTCTGGGACTTCCCCAATCCAAATCGATAGTGGAGGTGTCCATCATCGATACCACCACCGCCATTGTCGTACCGGCCAAAGCCTTCGTTGAACCCGTACAAAATGGGCATGAATACATGAACATGCCGACCTTCGCCTTTCTGGTCGAGAACAAGAAGTTGGGCAAATCCATCATGTTCGACCTGGGATGCAGGAAAGACTGGTGGAACCATTCCCCAGTCGCAAATGCGTCGATCAAGAACGGTATACCTGGTCTCAGCATTGCCAAAAACGTCAACGAGCTACTGCGCGAGGGTGGTGTGGACGACAAAAAGATCGATGCCGTCGTATGGAGCCATTGGCACTGGGATCACACGGGAGATCTTTCTTTGTTTCCACCGTCTACCGACCTCTACGTTGGCCCTGGATTTAAGGAGAAATTCATGCCAGGCTATCCCACCAATAAGGACTGCCGGATACTTGACAAGGATTTCGCAGGTCGCGCCGTCCACGAAATCGCCTTCGACACCAACAGCAAAATCGGCGCTTTCCCTTCCCATGACCTCTTCGGAGACGGTAGCTTCTACCTCCTCGATGTCCCAGGACATGCCATCGGACACATTTCCGGCTTCGCACGCACGACTCCCGATACCTTCGTCTTTATGGGCGGCGACATCTGCCACTTCGGCGGCTCCTATAGGCCGACCGTCTATGCCCCGATGCCCGGTACCATCCCGTCCTCTGTTCCCCTCGATCGTCGTCTCCCTACCCCTTGCCCTTGCTCCTTCTTCGCCGGAAGCCATTACGACCCTGAGAACCTGCGAACCTCATCTTTCTACAAGGTAACGCAAGAGCCTGGAGGCTGGTACGTCGATCCTCCAACTGCGCAGAAGAGCGTGAAGACTTTAGAGGAGTTTGACGCGGATGAAAATGTGTTTGTTTGCGTGGCGCATGATGGAGGTTTGATTCCTGTTGTGGATTGGTTCCCAAATGGAACGATCAACGACTGGAAGAAGAAGGGGTGGAAAGAGAAGAGTCAATGGGGATTCTTGAACGAGTTGCCTATTGATGGTAAGCCAGGGAGACCGTGGATCACTCCTGGACTGATGAAGGAGGGGAAGGTCATGAGTCAGGATGATCTATAGGCAGACACCCCTCAGGCTTGGCTGGCCGTGAAGAGATGCTACAAGCTTATGGTTTTCACATTGATTCACTCTTTTTCCGTACATTGAATCTCAGATTCCATGGACATTGGTCACTATCATAGCCCAAAAAGCTCCTATTTAAATCTCACAGTCCACACTGACATTCTTCTCCGACTCACCTCTTCATTGCCATGAACATGCCCCAACTTTCTCCCTCGAAAAGATCCTAGAAGGCAAACAGCAAACAGGTCCAAATCAAAAGAGAGAGAGAGATGCTCAAACCCAGACTCGAACTGAGGTCTCCAGGAAATGAGGACAGGGGGGGCATCAAAGCAAGCCGTTCGGCCGCACAGACAACCAAATGCAAGCACCCCCAGACAAGAACGTCTGCTCCGTTCCACCATGAAACCCGACGTGCTAGACCAACAGCACCATTCCAGCTCGCGCTTGTTGTTCATTGGTGGAGGATGGGGGCGCTGTTTTGGGTGGACGAGAGATGACTGTGAGGTGAGAAAGGGCCGATGGTGTTTGATTGATTGATTAGCAAGCACCTTAGGTGGGGTGCTGGCTTCGATGCTACAGTGTGCAAACAAGGGGAGTTGGTGAGACACGGTGCATGCATGATACGGTGTCAGTGTCATGGTACGGTGTCAGTTGATGAAGTCGTACGGATCTGATCCCTTCAGCCTTCTTCTCGCTCAGGCGGCATACTCTCCGGCATCCTCGCCCTCTTCAAAATCCGTATCCTCGGTTCCGTCTTCATCCGTACCCACCACCCCTTCGTACAAGTTTTCCTCATCAAACTCTGCAACCGCCCAGTACTCAATTCATTCATCCACCTCCTCGCCGTCCCAAGCCCATCTTTCCTCCACAGACTCTCCGTCCACAACTTCTGCGCTGCCCTCACATCCTCGTTCACCAGTTCCGAACCGTCCTCGGGCCTCATAATCGCAGCGCCGGCATAACCTTCCACCGTATCGAGAACGTGCCAGCTCCCAATAACTCGCTCGGGCCTCTCGGCGAGCGCATAATCAAAACCTTGCCAGAATAAAGGATCCAGTAGCTTCTCTTCTTCTTCGGTCTTATCATACACCCAAAACGCACCCTGCGCATCACCCAACACGGGCGGCGCCCGTTCCATGAATCTTGTCACTCCGGTCATACAAGCCAGCGTGTCCATATGCACTTTCACTATCCCGCTATCGCTACCCGCAAGAACATGCAAGCGATTCAACGCTTCCGCGCCAGGGTAATTGAGACGGGAGACGGCTAGCATACCAAAGCTCGCTATGAAAGAAGCAAGGGTCGATGCTATGAGGGCGAGGGATAGCACGCGGTAAACGAACGACTTTGCGCGACGGGTCCAAATCCAACTTGCGCCTGCGGAAGCCACGGCGAGGATGGGAGGGACGACGTAGATGATGAACCGCCACTCCTTGTGCGGCTGGAAGCTATAGATTGCTAGAAAGAGGACGTTCGGGAGAAGGATGTCGAGAGCCTGACAGCGCAGGATGGGTATGCTGAGAGCGAAGGGAAGACAGATCTGATAGACGAATGGGTTGAACAAGAGTCGTGGGAGGGCCGAGGTGAAGTAGAAATGCCATGGAGAGATGCCCCAGTTGGACGATTGATTTTCGACGATATTGTAGATGAAGCCGGTCAGCTCGGGCCAGAGGGGCCAGCGCTGCCAGAAGAAGCTGTCGATAGGGACCGTGAGGGTGAGACCGATGAACGCACCCAGAAGGCCGGCTGGAATGATTGAGAGGATTGGGAGGCGGATATATGGTCGAAAGTAGTGGTAGAGAGTCTGAGATGCGAGGAGGATGGCGATCTCGGAGCGGAAGACGATACCAGCAATGCTAAGGAGGGTAAGAGCGAGCTTTTGGCGCCGCCTGCTTGATCGAGCGGCCGGGCTTCGACCTGCATGAGGGAGGAGATTGCGCATGGCCAAAGTTGCTGATGGCTGTCAGACTAGCCTCATGGCTATTGAGAAGTTTCTGTACTCACTCAATCCAAGAGCGAAGAAGTTAGGTAGCGTTCTCGACGCATAATACATCATATGGAACTGGCTTGCCAGAAATACAGCATACCAATTGGCTGCAGTTCTTCCAAAAGCTCTAGCGACGCCATTGCGGAACACTATCATACAATAGGCATTGTATAGCCCAAGAACAGTCCTAACTGTAGGGATCAACGATTAGCCTGTTCTATCCCCCCGTTGCTTCTCCAACCCAAAGCTTTGCCATAGACCTCCCTAAACATCCCTATCCAGACTCGAGACTTACCGATCACCTGTCCCCTAATCTCCCCACCATAACCATCTCCAGACCGCAGAAACGGCCAACTCAGTCCCGCCAATGCCAACGGGCCAACGAAAGTCCTGGGCACGGAGCCTGTAAATGTAAGATGGTCATAATGCTCTCTAAGCCATAAGCCTGTAAGCTCCCATTTTGTACTCCATGGGATGCCATAAGTCAAGATATCATGAGCAGCTTGTACATTGAAAGACTCCTCGACTTTGGTGTACGGCGCAAGAAACAGGTGGATGAGGATGATGGAGGGAATGAGCAGGGAGAGAAGCGTATCTGCTTAATGAGTCAGCTTGACATATTCCGATTGACGGGTCATATGTAGTGATTGGACACCTACCTATGAGGTGCCGCATTTGGGCCAATGTTGAAAGCTCTTTCAATCATCATCAAAAGAGCTGTTTTTATCGCGCCGTCGCGCAAAGCTCCGAGCCTCCCCAGGTCTTGGCATCGCACCCAATCCCTGTCAGCCCTGCAAGGCAACGCTGCATTCTCCGCAAAGGCCAAAAAGTACACGCGAGCTTCAAACCGTCCTCCAAGTGGCCTTATATTCCCTCCCGGTGTCGAAATGATGCTTTTCGGCTTGGGCAACCTCTTCTATGGTATGTACGTTCTTTTCCGTTACCAGATTTTCCCCATAGCTCACCGTGTCTGCAGTATCAATACTCCTCGTCAACGCCGTCGCCGTACTATCAGAGGACAGATTCCTGGCGCGCAGTAAGCCTTCCGTTGCCTTGAGCAGTGACTGTGTGCTCGGAAAGGCGTGTGGCTGATTAGGAGAAAGTCGGGTGGGGTAACACACCCACCGAACCATCGTTTGGCGGATCAAATGATGCCGCGAGCGTGAAGGGGAAATTGGTCAACCTGATTAGCAGCGTTCGGACGTTGATGAGGAGTGAGTTTGGCCCCGCTATACATTTTGGTTTCCAGCATTAGGGGCGATGTATTGAGATGGTGATCATGTCCGGTTTGTAGTGGGAACTTCGGTCCATGGGAGGGACTCGTGGACGAATGTTGTTATTCTATGCGGCTGTTCATGGTTTGAGATGATGAGAAAATATGCTTATCAGTGCCCCTACGACCTAGTACCGCTGATAATCATCAATACCCTGGTCATAGTCTACGAACTTGTGCTTGGGTGAGCCATTGGGTCAGGGAGAGACTGTGTCGTGTGGAGGCCTGGGCGAAGCGAAGACGCGAGATGCCTATAAAAGTGACTTCATTTTCAGAGCACGAAGCAACGAACGAGAGACAACATTTATCAATTAACTCCGTCTTTGCGAACTAATGCTACCTCAAATCTTTGATGGCATAGGCAGGCATTCGTGGCAGACATCTGTACTTTGAAACGAAGTGTGTATTGGAAAGTATATATTGTACAGCTATGTCTAGACCAAGCTTGTCTGCGGAGGTGTCTGCCAAATGAAAGATATCTTTCCTGCAGAACCAAGATATCCAACTTTTGTCATCCATCGCAACATTATTTCCTATGTTCAGAATGCCTCACATATACCAAACTCCACGCAGTGGTATCATTCATTATACATGGAAATGCATGACTCAAGCCAACGACAGACAAGAATTGTACATGCGGTAGACGTGTGCGAAAAGGTCCCCCCTATTTCAGATGCGGATTAGTATTACAACATCATGTTGGAAGTCTTCTTCCTCAAATTACTAAATCGATTTTTCGATTTGTCAGTTGGAGTCGTCGCCTCTGCGCCGTTTTCTTCTGCAAATGGCTCATCTTTGTTGGACTCTTTGGAACCCCCGAATAATTTCGGTTTGCGGAAGCTTTTACTGCTCGACTTGAATCTGCTCAGGCCTCCTGTAGGAAGAGGGACAAAGGCAGCGGCAGAGGCAGAGGCACCGTCTTTGTTGACGTTCTCCGCAGCATCACGCTGGTCCTCTTCCGCCTTCGACGCTCTACTGGCTTGTATGGCAGCTTTCGTATCTGCATCCGCCTTCTTCGATACTTCCCTCCGCTTGACTTCGAGATTTTTCATCCTTTCCCGTTCAGCTTTTTCTTCTTGTCTTGCCGTAATTTTGGCGACTGCTTTCCGTTCCTTTTCTTCTTTGAGTCGCTCCTTTTTCGACTTCGTCTCTTCATTTGGTGTTTGTGATGGCATTTGGGGCAATGCGGTGACTTCGGACGACGAGGCCGCTGATTGTGCATGCGGCGGAGGTACCGTGACTGCCTTGTCGAGGCTTACGTACCCATTCGTATCCTCATCTGACGTTGGCGTCACAGCGCTCTTCACATGCTGAATACCGTTCATAAAACCATTGGTCTTGAGGCCTAATCCAACGTGTTCTTTTGGTATCTCCACAACGGCTTTGGCAGCTGCTGCCAGACTTTCAGCATCTTGTTCCCTCTTCACAGCTTCAAGCGTGGTCTCTTGATAGAAAAGCACGTAGGCACAAGCTAGCCCTGGTCGATCGCCGAAAAAATTCTGGACATAGCTTCTGTCGACAGGCTCGACCATCTCGTCATCAAACAAAAGCCATCCTCGTTCTTCTGTCTTCACTATCGAGATATAGTGTCCATGGTAGGGCCCTCCTCCAATATGCACCACCACAGCATAAAGTTCGTAAAGCCGATCTGGATCTTCTGCATCGTCTGTCGTGTTGAAAAGGCGTAAATGATAAGGATATACCACTCGATGAAACAGCTTTTGTAATCGTTGAAGATCCTCTGTATACTTGAAGCGCTTCAGATGCAAAGCTAAGATTTTAGGCAATCTTTTGATTTTCATTCGTTTCTCCGCTTCCTGTAGGCCACCACATCGATCACAGTGAAACTTATTCCTCTCGCAAAGCATCTCTTCTTCAGAGAATTTCCTCAAACATGCCGTCACCGAAGAATGTTCATCCAAATCCACGGAGAGATCCAAAAACGCTTCGTCACGCTGCGACACGTTTTCGCAAGTCAAACATTTCGTTTCCGATGTCAGAGTCCCTTCGAAAAGTTCATGTACCCATCCTGTAGTGCTGGGTGTTGTTTTCAACATCGCGGATGCGAGCGATTTTTCAAAGCCAGTCTTTTCCGCATGACCGTTCATGCCCTTTTCTTCTTCGAGCTTCTTTGAATGAACCTCGACATTTGCTACAACCTCATTCAGAAGAAGATTCAGGAATTCGTGAGCGTCCTGGTGCATCGCGCTCCGGAACATTTCATTTTCCCGCCTGAGAACCTCGAGAAATTTAGTCGGGCTAACCACACCAACATTGGATTTATGAGCCAGGAGTGCCTCGAAGATGTCTTTTAAAGAGGTGAACAAAGATTCGGGCATTCCATAAGCAGGAGCATTATCATAATCCATAGAAAGCGTAGGCCCCCTGGCTTGCGCCACTCTCTTCTTAAAATCTGGGTGTTCTTTATCTTCAGGTTTCGGTGTTGCAGGTGGGCCTCCTGGATTTCGCGCAGAATTCTGTACGGGTTGCTGTTTCATGAGTTTGGCGGGCGTCAGGGAGGGGTGATTTGGAGGGAGTATGACTGCGTCGGGATCTATTCGTGCCTGTCCTGTAGAGGTGGTGGTGACAGAATCCAAAGGCGAACGTTTTGGGTAGTTTATAACCTGTTCTCGAAAAGGCACCGAGTAGTACAAACATTGTAGAATGGAATTGCAATAACTGGGGAAGAATAAGCATCTTGTATCAGGTTCCTCGTTCTACGACTCGACGTACCATGTATTTCCGAACTGTGACCGCACTGTCAGTAGAGTCATACAGATCTTGACCGCCTGAAGCTTACATTTTCCAACCCCCAAAATTTATCACTCCCATTATCCTGTGAGGGCCCCAGAGGAACATCTAATAGGTATTTTTCGAGCGGTGTTATCTGAAGAGCGTTGGGATCTTTCTTCGCAGGGGATGAGCCAGCTAATGGACTTGATGTTCCCTAAATTAGACGGATGTGTTAGAGCTTGCAGTTCCCTTGGGCGCATATGAGCACTTCAATACTGAGAAGACAGTGCATGGATGTCTCTTTGGGTGTAACATGGACAGGGTACTCACACCACCAGATCGCATGCGATTGAAGAAGGACGACATGTTGATCGAGGGGCCGATGGTCGGTTTGGCGGAGGATGGAAAGTGTTGGGCAGCTCAAGCGCGCGGGTCAAGGTGAAAGACGAGCCGCTGTATTTGGATGGCCGCACATCTGGACTGTTGGAGACTGGAGATGGAGGGTGGAAGAAGGTGAAGGTGAAGGAGAATGTGCGTCTCATCAGGATTTCGGTCAGCGAGGCAGCAAGAGCATGAGGCAATGATAATAATGTTGCTGGTGAGCCTTGGAGGGGGGGTTGCGGCGTTGAGTAGTAGCGGGAGGATGGATGATTATTATCTAGCTAACTGCGGGATGCCGCTGACGATCTGCGGGTGTTGAGAGAGTCCGACACCGAGGCGGTTGGAAAAAAGGAAGTGAGTTTTATCAATCAGAATCAAGAGACTTTGATAGAGGCAGGTATTCACTTAGTAAGGAATAAGCAATATACATGGTCAGGATTTATGATGATATCGGGGGGCAATGTTTCAAGATGGAAAATCATATGAAGACGATGTAAAAAACATAAGACGATGTATTAAGGTTTGGAAGATAAAGTAGAGTAAGGTACTTAGGGAGTAGATGTTGTTGAATCAAAGATCTGACGCTCTGCTCCTGCGTCGTCGCTCAAAAGTAAAGTAAGGTAAAAGACTAAGGTAAAGAGGGGCATGCTTAGCGGAAAGCCATGTGGGAGACCGGGGGAGATAATCAGCATCCAGGGTCCAAACTAAATCCATCCGACCTATCAACGCCTGCTTGATGACCCGGAAAAACTGTTAGCCTTACAGGGATCTCCGTATTTGCTTCTCCAGGCATCTCTTGCCGTCCAACTGTCCTGGCACCACTGGTGCTGGCAAGAACATCTATCATTCTATTGCCTACCTACTTTGGTGCTCCCTAAGATTACTTCATTTCTCGATACAAATGCTGCGTCTGCATTGATGCAAGTACAGTCCTCTACAGAGCCTATCAAATGTCCGCACCCACCATCATATCCGTCCATTTCTACAACGGGACGCCGCTAAGATGCATGGCCGAGGTTCGAAAAAAGATGGACCAGGGGAACCAAAGGGAAACCCTTACCCCAGCGGACCAATTCGATCCCGAAGCCATGACATACACGGCTGCTTTGGTGCATCTGCATCGTTGGGGATAAGTGACTGCGGCTGTTGGTCTGGGGTAAAAGTTCGACCCGCTTGTGATAGGAGAGGATTGGGATTGGAAATGATGGCCAAGCAATTACTCCAAGTCGGGAAAGAGCAGGACAAACCACAGGCAGCAACATTCAATCGAAGTCTACCACAAAGCTCGAGGCATGCTCTCATGCGGCCACCGGCCACAGACACCTAATTATACATCAACATTGGAATCCGAGTCCTCAGCGTATCCTGACATCTTCTTCCCTCTTCTCTCCTGCTCCTCACCGAAACTGCCCGAAACGCCCAACGTTCTCCACATGTCCTGTTCTTCCGTGTTGGACAGCACACCTGGATGCCGTTGTACATATTGCTTTCGCACTTCCATCGCCTTTTCATCCCACGATGCCAACCGCGCATCGAACGTCGCTGCCTCCTCTAGATTCGCCTTCCTATTGCTTTCGGTTTGTTCAAAATATGGTCTCTTGGTCTCATTGCTTGCTTCTCGCCATATCTGACCTACCATTGCGCGTATTTCATTTCTTTCGGCTTTCTTGTTCGGGTCTCCTGTCCTTAGAAGATGAGCATCATCGCAAGCTTTTTTAACTTCGGCCCAATTATCCTTCGTGAACAGTAGGAATGGGTTTGACCCAGGCTTTCCTGGTGGTGCCGGACGAAAGCCGAGCTCATTCAATATCGCTTGCAAAATGTCGCTTTCGAACGCTTCAAGTCGCGCTTGTTTGACGTCTTCCGGTTCACTGGGCACTGGGTCCAGTTCTTTCACTACTGGACCCGGCGCTCTAGTCACTGGATCCGTGGGTCGATATTGCTGAGGAGTCTCTGCCATCACCATTTCTGTCTCGGGGGGCCATGAAACCAGTGGGCTAGGGACCTCAATGGGTCCGAGCAGGTCATCGATGATTTCCGAAGCAGCCCGCAAGCCTGATATGTATGCACCGTGCACGGTGGCTGGATGGGTTGCACAGGTGGCCTCACCTGCGAAATGCAGAGTGCCTATTGGTGCTGCCATAGCCTCGTAGTCTCCGGGTAGAGATGTGGCGCCAACATAGGAGTAGCTGCCGCGAGCAAAACGGTCTTTGCCCCAGCGTGTGACAATTGTTTCTATGGGCTGCGGTACCATGGTCTGTTTGAATATCTTCGCGAGTTCCTGGGTGACCTCAGCTACTAAATCTGCATCACTCGAACTTTCGGCTTGATGCGCAGCATCGCCCGCCATGAGCGAGATGAGAACTGGACGACCAGTAGTCTTGATGCAATTCCAGAAAAAGTAGAAGCGTCCTCTGTTGGCGATGTAGTCCTCTTGATCCAGACTATCATGCACTTCGGGTTCTCTCAGGAGACCGAACATGTCTTGATCCACTTTCCAGAATGCCTTGTCGTAGACAAGGATGACTTTGTTTAAGGTTCCATACCCCAAGCGCTGTATTGGCCCGATCTTCCAATCAGGTAGTGGTGGATCAAAGTTGACATTTCCGTCCTTCAATACGCCCAAAGGAGTCGTCAGGACGATATGATCTGCGTCAAAATTGTCGCCATCCTCGCACAAAATTTTCGTACTTTCACTTGCGAAACGGTTGTCTGGATTATATTCAATCTGCTTCACTATTTTCCGCGTGCGAAGGTCAAGTTTGGTCGGACAGTGCAAAATGCCACGAGGAACCTGTTGATAGCCTCCGATGACTTGTGCGTGGACTCCTTCGAACTCGTTGCCTGCGTCTTGATCCCATCCTCCGAGGCTTAGTTTGCCAACGTTGGCCGCATTTGCGTATTCAAGGTTGGCGTAATGCCAATTTATTAGGCGCAGATCTTGTGGGGAAAGATCGAGCAGAAACTGATACTGTTTCACCGCCTCGTCCATGGCTGCACCTAACGTAGGGTGTTTCGAAGCTTTGGCAACGACGTCCAGATTGAGGTCGTTGTACGCTAGCACATTCGAAGCTAACTTCCAGCCCATGGCTTCAGCAGCTTGGGCAGGAGGTTCCTTTTTGCGTGGGCCCGGCATCAAGTGTGCTTTTCCTGTGAGCTTGTCCATCCCGACAGGAACATTCTCTGTTCCGTGGTTGTTGTCGCTTGCTGTGAGCAAATCTTCTCCAATGGAACTGATTGGCGGACCACCCCCTCGATTTGGGTCTCGTCCCGCTTCGATCATTTCTTTATCCCCTTCCACTGTTACTGGAGGAGGCATCCTATGACGGTAAACGCTGGCTCGGTCGAGAACATCGTTGTAGAGCCTCTCTGCCATTTGGTCTCTTTCTTCATCCACGACATTACCATCTATATCGTGCAGCGTAGAGTTGTCTTTCAGAGCATAGTAATGTAGAGCTAACTGACCTCTCACTATTATGCTCATGGGATTGCCGTGATCGAATCCAATGATTATATGGGCGCCCATTTCTGCGGTGCTCCTCTTTTGGTCAGGTATGCCGCTGGACTTTTGCCCCTTAAGAGGATGCGAATAGACTCTTCCACCAACTCTGTTTCGGCCTTCAAGCAATACCACCTTGGGCGGTTCTTCACCTATTGAGGTCCATCTATCGCGGTAATGTCCAAAAAGACCTTCCAGTTGCCTTGCGCATCCCAAACCAGACATACCTGCTCCAATCACAACGATTGTTTTTCGTTTATACCGTTTGGATACGTATCTCTTGACTCGAATGTTCGACGCTTCGGGTGGTTCAACACATCCAAAGTTGATGTAACCTTTTCTTACAAGCCACTCATACGCAACTTCCGCCAAGCCTAGCCACAGCGAGGCGAGCGCACAACCAGCAGCTTCCTCTGCAGTCACACTGACCAGTGGATTCCTCACCCATAGCCGCAATATACGATTCCTTATGTTCAGATATGCAGACACATGAAGATGGCAGATATGGTGTCGAAGGAGCTGGTATTCGTCTGGATGCAACGCGAATGGGTTAAGTCTCGACGAGTACGCTGCATGAACGCCTTGCTGGGCTAGAATTGGAGGTGATAGATTAATGGGTATAGAAGATCTCGGCGGAAGATCCGCGAAGCGAAGCAATTTCCCTTTGGGTACAGTCCGGCGCTGTACCGGTTTCGGGATTGCCTTTGGAGCTTTTATCGCTGGCGGGGTATCTGATGCCGGCGCAGTTTTGAGGTTCTGCGGAGTTGAGGATTTTGCCGGAGTTGGTATGGATGAGAGACTGGAAGAAGGAGACGCAGCCTTCAGCATATCAAACGAAAGATTAGTCTTCTCTATTGATTCTTTCAAGTTGGAAGGTCCAGCAGATGTATGCGAAGACGGCCCTGAGACCCCTGAAGGAGTACTGCTCATCCTTGGAGTCTCCGAAATATCATCAGAGCCAGCATCAACACAATCGGCCTCCAACTCAAAGACTGGTCCAGTTGCTTTTGGAGATAGCATGACTACTGCTTTGGGAGGAAATCTACCATAAATTTCGTCGTCGATATCTGGCCCGGAGCTCACGCTCACGGCCTTCGAAGCAGTGCCGCCCATGTTCTCGGTTAGTATTTTTCCATCAGTACCGTCGTCCGCTTCCGGCCCGGAACTCATGTCCATATTTTCCGAGAACTCGTCATCCATGTCCGAGCCTGTATCCATTGCCTCTGATAGATCATCTTGCAAGATTTCCGAATTCCGTAATGGGGTTTTGTGGCTGTTGACTGCCTGATGATACCTGATTGGCTCAGATATCAGAGGCCCACGAACACTTTCGCTGTCAGACAGCGGATCAAAACCGTAGCCTGGGGAAGGAACGAACGACTGATTTGGTTGATGACCAACCGCCAGATGATGATATTGGTAAGGCCGAATTTGGGCGTTTGCGAACGAAGCAGAGCCGCCTTGGCTAGTCGTCCGTGATAGGGACTTCGGTGCAGAGTTTGCCAAATACTGTGCCAGCGAAATTTTTGAAATCGTCTTCTTATTATCGAGAAGCTCGAAGTTCTTATCGAACACGAGTTCACCGTCCCGAACGTGACCTTTTTTGAAGGCTTTCCCAGACGACATGTCTCATGTAGAACGTGGATAAGGAGCAAATTGTGTGGAAAAGGTCACCGCTGGAATTCATTCGCATTGATAAAGTCGGTCAAAGAGACTAATCCCTATTCTCAGCTATTAGCTTCTATTGGCGTCTTGTATTATTGGGTACATGGTCCGGTGTTACTGGGGGGCCAAGCTTACAATATATGGTGGTAAGCACCAAATGTAAGACCATTGGCGATTCATCTAGGCTCCTGAATAATTTTTTTGAAAAGGAAGGACTGTACAATGCTTGGTTTGAAGCAATTCGTAAGGGTGTCAACGCAGGGGCTGTGGGATATATGTGTTGATGATGAGAGCCGCTTTCCTTTTCCTGCCACCATCCAGCGCTAGTCTCGGTTCGAGATTTCAACGACATCTCGTCCATCGACAGCAATGCCTCCTCCTATCGCCTCCATTTTGCTGATGTCCCATTCTCTGCTGGCATTTCAGCGCCTACCGAGCATTTAAATCGTGTCCAGCATGTCATAAAATATCAGCTTGCGATGCTTCGAGTGGCTTTCTATCTCAGCTTCATTAAGTACACGTGTCCCTATCTCCGAAGACCCCACCTGTAGGCTGTTGCGAATCTGATATTTTCATAACTTCATTTTCCTATACCTTACTCTCCAGACCTTGCTCAATGTTCTCAAAACATTTGCTAACAGACCAGATCAGTCATCCCTCTTCCGCTCAACCTTCGATAATTATCACTTGCACCCGAGGACATCAGGCCGGGCCGACTCCACCAATACCTTCTCGTACCAGATTCACCAATCTCGTGCACCTGGATCCGCAACATTATTCTTGTTTTCACAATTGGATACGTGTGTAAAAGGTGGTCGTCACAAATCTTGAATTATCTTCTGCTTCCACAGCCAAGCCCAACAAACCTCACGATCCCTCCAATGATACAAGAACAAAGTGCTGGATTTAGGATTTGCATCCATCAACCACTGATTCTTTGTGCTACATAGGACATGCAAAGTATCAGGACGACGTTGTATCAGCCGTGGACAGCTAGTATGGCGTGGTGCGGATGTCTCGCCTTGCTATCTACACTACATGTTCCCTGAGAACCTTGTGCACCAGAACTCGTGTCTATCACCGCTTCATGGAATTGATCATCTCTTGATGTGTCGCCTTCTCCCTGTTCGCCTCAGTCAAAGGCGGAATGCCTGCTGCGTGGTAAGTGAAAGACCGAAGAGAAGAGCAAGGTAACATACTTCGGAGGTCTCCTACAACATCTTTTGCTTTTCCGAAATAGACCTCCTCTATCCACGAATGTTAGCAATGCCCATCATGCGAATGAATGCATGTGCATACGCAGCAAGTTCCTCATCTTCAACTCCATATCCTCCACCAGCTTCCCCACGTTCACAATATGACTCGAGTCATCCGTCACTGGCATGTCTTGCTCGATCTGCCTTGTCATATTGCCGCTTAGATCCATGTCCCCCAATGCGTCGCTACTTGTGCTTAGACGTAGTATGACAGTACTTGTAAGCTTGTAGTGTGACGTTCGGGCACGATCGATGGACTCAAAGACGTGTATCGAATCCCAACCTCCTTCACTTTTCCCCGTCGGCGTGGCTGCATTCATCTGTATTAGTCTTCCAAGCTTTCCATTTATTCCCGGAATAGAACCAATCAGACTTACTCTTCTTAAGCAGTACCACCCCAGCGAACCCATCATCCAAGTCCCAAAAGTAGACACTGCTTACACCACCTTCGTAGTATCTAGAATAAGAACGCATGCTAAATTAGCAGAAAATATTTCAACAGAATATGCGTATTGAGCACTGATTGTTCAACAAAGCCATTTCCGTGTAACCAATCAGACATAAGCAAATACACTCACAGTTCCCGATAAACATCCACCGCCTCCCCCATTCCCACCTCCAGCTTCCTCACCCTCTCACTTGGCTTAGACCCTTCATCTTCCCCCTCAATCGCAGGCTCGAACTCATTACTCCACGGACTCCTCCAACTGTCCCCATCCCGATTGTAGTCGCACAACAGGTAATCCCTGCCGCTTTTCTTGCAGCGGCGTACTTCAAGTGGCTGATCGACGCTGGAGAGGAGTTCCTCTGTGAGGTCGGGCGCGAGAGCGCAGATGCGGCTGAGATTGGCGGATGTGCTGGAGGGGGGAAGACGGCGGAGGAGGTCGCTAGGCGTCGGTTAGTAGGCAAAGTGTAGCATAGTGGGGAGGTGAAAATGTGTGTACAGAGCGCTGTCAAATTGCCCGTCTGTGGACATTGTCGGCGGCGCAAAGTGGGAGGAATTATAATTGATCGAAGGGATCTGTCGTGTCTACAAAATGGTTTATAGAGTTTACTGTGACTTGAAATCTCTCAGCCGAGACTGGTTGCCCGACATACATGGCATGGTAGCACTTTAATCATTTGCTCTATAGGGTATCTAAACGCAGGACGCTGACAAATATTTCATCAGCCATCCATTGAGTCCAAAAGCCTCAAGGCTGCCAGTTCCCACACACGCGTGCCTGATACTTTACTCGTCCTCACTGTCATCCTGGACCACCTTTCTTCCGCCCCTGCGCTGCAGAGTTTCGTGACGCATTTGCTCATTCGATCGTTTTGAAAGTGCCGCTGCCCTTGTAGACTCACCTTCTTGAACCAACGTGCCGAACTCTGGCAGGTCATCGTCCGAGTCCGCACCGCCATGAACTAATTCCTCTCTCGGCTCATAAAACGGTCTGTCACTCTTCTGCAGCGACGGGGGTGAGGAATTGAAGGACGCGATATCTAAATTCATGTCTTCGCCCAGATCGTCATTGAGGAAATTGTTCAGGCTATCATCTGATGCTAGCTCGTTGGCCGAAGATATGGTGCTGGCAGCCTTTTTGGAAATGGCAATTTGCCTACTTCTCGCCGGTGATCTCCTTGGTGATGCATCGACCATTGGACCTTTGCTTCCATGTGAATATTTTGAGGAAGGTTCATCTGCTGGCGCAGATCTGAAGTAGCAGGCCCGTTTCTCCGCCTGCACCTGACCGGCTTCTTCATCTTGAGAATGCAGATTCCTCTTGTACTTTTCAGGTGCGTGAGGCGAAATACTGTGTATTGTCTTCAGCATGCCGACCGCCCGCTTCGTGAGACGACTGTGACAAAGATGCTTGGCTGGGCGTAAAGACCTTTGTAAATCCGGGAAAGCATCCAGGCGAGGTACCTCAACAATCTGAGGTGCGTCGCCTTTGATGTCCAGGTATCGGCGCTCGAACTCTCTTTCTTGGGCTGGACTCAAGAGTACTTCTTCAAGCGAAGGTAAGGCTTCAGGGAATGGGAGGCTCGGGCGACGTTTCTTCGGAAGACCTGTGGTAGACCGCGCATCCCCGCTCTCATCCTCGTCTCCCATGCGAGACGCTTTCATAAATCCAGTTCGTACACCATCCGGCATGTGGAATTTCTTGGCAGGTCTCTTCGGTGGCTTGCGACCTGTCTTTGTAGGTTCGGGTAGGTCGGCCTGGGTGTTCTCGGGAGGTATTTCGATGGTCTTCTTATCTACGACAGGCACAATATCACGAGGGACAATTCGCCTTGACTGTTCATCATGAAAAGTAAACCTTGTTCCCAAGGCGATCTCTTTCTGCATCTTTTCGTAATTATCCTTGGCTTTGATGAAATTGTCTTCTTCTTTCCCTTTCATCAACGTCACAACGATATTCCCAGCTCGCTTCCTACCGGTCCGTCCCATTCGTTGTAACATCCTAATTGGCGAAGCGGAGGCATCATAGCAAACAATTAGATCCACTTCACCAATGTCCAGACCTTCCTCGCCGATGGAAGTAGCAACAAGTGTATTGTAAATACCGGTTTGAAACTTTTTGATGATATCCAATTGTTTCTTCTGATCCATTCCGTCAGAGGCCTTAGAGCTGGCTTGCCCAACGAAGACATGAGGTCTGATCATTGGTTCGTTGCGCTTCAAAACCCGTGCAATCTCTTCTGCACTGTCCCGATAATGAGAAAAGACCATGACACGAGTACTTGAGGGATCTGAGGCTCCTCGTCCGTCACCAGCGTCGAGGAAGTGATTCATTACAACGCTCTGTAGATATTCCAGCTTTGGGTGACCAACGAAGTCTGGGTTATTGATCCAGATCTGGACTCTGGACATCATGGTCTGGAACGGCTCACTTTCGTTGATTTGCTTGGCATACTTGCCGCCTTTCTTCTCATTGCTGTGAAGTTCATTTCTGAAAGCTAGGACTTTGTGGTAGAAAGGACCTATCCCGTGAAACTTGAGTAATTCGATCCCATGAGATAGACTAGCAAGGAGGGAGAATATCGTGTTCACCATACCCTTCACCCCCATGTTCGCCTTTCTTCCAGCATCAGAGCTCATCCATCTGACACGAGCCTGATTACAGCCGAAAGGAGTCAGGGTCATTGGGTCTCTGGCCCAGTATGCGTTCATTCCCGTCAATTTGTCGAGCACGGGCTGTAAAGCCTTGGAGAACAACTCCATAACCATGACCATTTCGTCGGCATTCTCAAACAGTATGGTTTCGATCTTGCGAGAGTGAACGTATTGCCGAATATCGATTGATTCCTCTGTTCTAATCTCGACTCTTGAAATACCGAGACCGTCGATGACTTCTTGAACCTTTTCAATAGACGCTCCTGGAGTGGCCGTTAATGCTAAAACTCGAAAGCTCGAATTGAAGCGCTTCAGAAAACTGACGACTTCCACGTAAGCGTAGGCCCCAGTTGCACGGTGAGCCTCATCAACGACGAGAAGCACAAGTCTTTTTGGATCGCAGATGCCAGTCTTCAGGTCATTGATGATTGTCTGAGGTGTCATGAAGAAGACTCTCTTGCTTTGCCATTCCTCTGCTCGGAGTCCTGGGGAGATACCACCAGTGAGCATCGTCGTAGCTGAGCGTGGAATACCCGCTATATCAAAGCAAGCCTTCACTTGTTGAGATACGAGTGGCTTGGTAGGTGCGACGAAGACGATCTGAGCATCGACGGTCCATCGAAACCAGTTGAGCATAATAGTTGCCGCAATAAAAGTCTTGCCTAATCCGGTCGGTAAAGCGACGAGCATATTGTGATAAAGACCTCTGGCAACAATGCTATACTGATAGTCACGGATGGTGCCTAGATTTTTCGGATAGACCCACGTGGCCAATGCTTCTCGGTCTAATTTATGGTGAGTTGCCGGCTCTTCCCTGTTTGCCATTGGCCAATTTTGTTTTCTTGTCGATTGTGCTTGTGGATTCACCTCTTGAGCCTGGTCCCCAAAAAGAGTGGTTTGACGAAGGTTCGCAAGAGGTGCAACTAATTTCTGATGATGCATGGTCTGTGAAGGATATTCTTGCTGAGAGGATATAGTAATCGTCTCCCGAGGCCCGCTTGTGGAGCCATCGGCAGACGAGAAGAAGTGGGGTGGGAGATCAGCTAGCAGATCTTCATAGCTCTCATCCAAGCCAAACTCATTATCGGCCTCGATGTGATGTCGAGGTCGAGATCGTTCATCTTCTGCAGCATCATGTAGTAATTCAATCGAGACCGTATTCACATGTGGGTTTCTGGACAATTTCTGTTCGGGGAATACTCTTTGAACCGGTAATGGTGAAGATGGCTTTCTTGTTTTGCGCCAATGAGATTGATCAATTCGATAAGGACTGGTTGACCTTTTGGGTGGCTGAGTAAAGAAAGCATCTGTAGGCAACTCTGAGTTCTTGGGAATGTGGATCTTATGCTTTGACTTGAATTTGATCTTCTCAGCGTCTTCATTCTCCTTGTCATCTGTTCCTTGGTCTTCTTGGGCTATGGTACCCGAAGAAGCAAAGAAGTCGCTTTCCCCGCCAGACGAGTCGACTTTCCGCCGTTTGACTGGACGTTGTGCTTGTTGGAACGAAGTAAAACCCTCATCATCGGAATATTCAGGACCCTCGGACGCCATGCGTACCGTCTATAGCAGATTACAGGGAAGAATCCGTAAAGCCTGCTCAGCGGTACTGCTTGGTGTTTAAGTAAGGCTGTAAGCCGTTGTTTTGCACTTGAATTACGCGCCTGCGCGCTAGACGCGACAAGCAGGAATTCTTCCAATGCTCAATGGCTTATGTAACTAGCTGAAAGTGACTCTTACTTGTTTGTTTGGACACAATGTTGAATTCAACACAGCCATGAACTCAGAGCAACAATCACATTTCAAAAGAAAGCCAATCAGTGAACGCAAAATGTCGAGAAAGTTGCAGCATTCAACGCAGTTCATCATTCAACACGTAATAGATTTATGATATTGTGAAAATAAGGCTGATTAATTGGCCCAGGATTACCATTGGTGCTGCATTGTCTACAGTGTCTACGCTCTCGACTCGCTCATCTTTGCCCTTTTCTGTCCCGTACGAGAGGAAGAATTTTTGGAAGGCATTCAGGGGGTTCGCCCACAGAAGCCTCAGTATGTCAACAATTAAAAAGTTGAAATTGGCCGAAGATAAACAGAGAGCGACCGATAAGAGCATGATAGCCGCGAACGCAAGGGCCAGGGCAGCGGAGGCTACAACACCACTGGCCGAGCAAGAGCTAGAGGCCTCTAAGGCCGGAAAGAAGGTTTTTGACTTGCACAACAAGCAGGTGAAAGACAACTCGAATGACGAGAAATCCACGTGGTCAGGGTCAAAAGCTCTGTCCTCTTTCCTCGCTCTGCCGGTCGAATTGCATCTTCAGATCATTCTCAACATCGCTCACAGCATTGATCCAGGCCTGGTCAATCTTCGAGAGGTCAACAAATACTTTCGATCAATAATATCCCCTGCTGATCTCCATACCTGGGGTACCACACTTCTCAAAAACAAGCAATTCAAGGTCGCTGACCGACTTTATGGTTTCCTCGGGATCGAGGACCGCCTTCCATGCACTCTTTGTCAATGCCTCCTGCCCATGGGACGATTCCACATGCAAGCTAAGCAGGGGAAGAAGGCCTTGGGGCACAAACTTGTATGTACATTTCGTAACTGTCTTGCCATTTCCGTTTCCAAATTTGAGTCGCAAGACAAGATACGGGAGCAAAGTCATCTTTCTATTCCTGGACCTGTCTCGGATTCAGATTTTTTACCTTGAAGAAGCACTGCTGACTCCCAAATTTGTGTAGGGTCAAAAGCGATTCTGTATGGACTGTGGGATAAAGCATAGAAAGTTTGGAGCTGGCAACAGCGTCAAAGTGGACGATCAAACTGATCATTACAAGGTAGTCTGCCGCGAGTGCTTGGGGTTCCTCGACGAGCCAAGGGATGTCCCAAGTTGCCTCACACACTTATTGCACTCTGACAATGAAAGGCAGCGCTTGAAGCTCTTGAGACTTCGAGGATCTGGAACATCAAAATAGTTTGGAGCTGTACTCTAGTATGTTGTGCCATCTGGCTACAGTGTGCGCGACGGGTACTCTAGAAGCGATGCAACATATATAGACAAAATCTGAAATTATGAATTGAAAGGACACTTCAACCTTTGAAACGCTTCATCCAGAAATCCCAACTCGCCAGTATTGCGAGGGCTTGGCGTGGCCAGCCACCTTCCGAAAGCGGCTAGGGCATCCGCGGGTAACTTCTTGGAAATTGTGTGGAGCTTCAAAGAGCCATGCTGTCCTTTTTGTGATATCCGCCTATTGAAAGCAACTCGTTCCCTCAACTGCTTTTTCTTCTTTATTCAACTCTAGAATCCTTGATCGTTCTGTGGATTGTCAACTCCTACCGTACCTAAAGGCCCCTCTGCTCCCGCCACCAACTTGACAAGATGCGTGTGAACGCTGTCCTCGCTACAGCTCTTTATTCTTCGGCTACTCTTCTCGGCCAGGTCCGAGCAGACGATACCGATGATGCTGTCGAGTCTTCATCCACCTCAATAGAGGAGACGAGCACTACCTCAGCCATCGAGAAGCCGACCTTCACTGTAAGGTATCCCCAGCCGAAGTAACGCAATTGGGCTGGTAATTCCCCGTGAGAGCATGTGCTAAACGGTCTTGCAGCCTTCCAACATCAAAGCAGACTTCTTCGAACAATTTACAGACGACTGGGACACACGGTGGAAACCCTCTCACGCAAAGAAAGAAGATTCCAAGACCACCGAAGAATGGGCATATGTCGGCGAGTGGGTCGTTGAGGAGCCTCATGTTTTTAAGGCCATTGAGCAAGATAAGGGTTTGGTCGTAAAGAACCCAGCAGCTCATCATGCCATATCCGCCAAATTTCCAAAGAAGATCGACAACAGCAAGAACACCCTTGTTGTTCAGTATGAGGTCAAGCTACAAAGTAAGTGTCAATCTGCATTGGTTGTGGTTCGAAGTGTGGGGACTAATGACATGGATAGATGGTCTAGAGTGTGGTGGCGCCTACATGAAGCTCCTCCAAGACAACAAGGCTCTACACGCGGATGAATTTTCCAATGCCTCTCCTTATGTCATCATGTTTGGCCCCGACAAGTGCGGTGCCACAAACAAGGCAAGCAAAGCTCTGTCTGCTTTGCAATGAACTACTAACTCATTATTCCAGGTCCATTTCATCTTCAAGCACAAGAACCCAAAGACCGGAGAATACGAAGAGAAACATCTCAAGAGCGCCCCCTCAGCCAAGATCACCAAGGGTACTACCAACCTGTACACGCTCATCATCCACGAAGACAATGAGTTCGAAATCAAGATCAACGGTGAATCAAGCAAAAAGGGCAACCTTCTCGAGGACTTCACGCCATCTGTGAACCCAGAAAAAGAAATTGATGACCCCAAGGACACAAAGCCCGAGGACTGGGTCGACGAGGCCAGGATTCCCGACCCGGAAGCTACCAAGCCTGAAGACTGGGACGAGGACGCTCCATTTGAGATCATCGACGAGGAAGCCGCTAAGCCCGACGACTGGCTCGAGGATGAGCCTAATATGGTCCCAGATCCAGAGGCCGAGAAGCCCGAAGATTGGGATGATGAGGAAGATGGTGACTGGATCCCACCAATGGTACCAAATCCGAAATGTGAGGAAGTCTCCGGCTGCGGTAAATGGGAGCCACCTACCAAGAAGAACCCTGCCTACAAGGGCAAATGGACTCCTGAGTACATTGATAACCCAGCATACAAGGGTGTGTGGGCACCAGCGAAAATTCCTAACCCTGATTACTTTGAGGACAAGACGCCCGCCAAATTCGAGCCCATGGGCGCTGTAAGTACTCTGTTGACTCAACTTGAGCAACAGCTACTGATATATTCTAGATCGGATTTGAAATCTGGACAATGCAAAGCGACATCCTCTTCGACAACATCTACATCGGCCACTCCGTCGAGGACGCTGAGAAGCTTAAAGCCGAAACCTACGATGTCAAGCACGCCATCGAAGTCGCGGAGGAAGAAGCCAGCAAGCCACCACCCGCAAAGGAATCGCCCAAGTCTCCTATGGATCTCAAGTTCTTGGACGACCCAGTCTACTACGTCCGCGAAAAGGTCGACCTCTTCTGGGCCATTGCTAAGAATGACCCCGTCGAAGCCGTCAAGGCTCTCCCTGAAGTCGCTGGCGGAATCGGTGCTTTGGCTGTGACAATTATCGCATTGATTGTTGGTATTGTGGGTGTCTCTGCGGCGCCACCGCCCAAGGTCCAGAAGGCAGCAGAGAAGGTGAAGCAAAGCGCCATGGACACCAAGGACCAAATCGTCGACGCGGCTAGCACTGGCACTGATAAAGCCCAAGCGGAGCTTAACAAGAGAACCACGAGATCATCAGGGCCTGCGGAGTAAGTGTATGCAGCCTGGTGATTTGAACTTCGGACCAGGGGTAGGAAGAAGAGTGGAGGTGTGGCTGGAGTAGTGAGCGTGCAGATGCATTAGTACTAGCGCAGGCCAATCAGCTGTTGGGATCGATCTTGTCATGCTGTTCTTCGACCGGGAGTCTGTATACTATTTGTAGAGAACGAAACCAAGAAAAGTTTGAACTAAACAACGCCGAGCACATTGTACTTTATTTTGTTCACTTCGCAATGTTGCGCGTAGAGTTCGGGGAGGAGCACTTGATCTAGGAATCCAAAGCTTAGGTAAGAGGGTTCTGTGCCATCTTCGTTTATCCATAGTCGTCTAAAGACACTGCGCATTGTCTAGCCGTGCTGTGCGATTACCCCCAAGAACGCCAATACGAAATTGGTATCGAGATCAAAGCCAGAGAACCCTGGTAATAGAGAGGCAGAGAGGCACCTGAAAACTAAGGGTGCAAAGAAAAGGAAATAGGCAGCCTCGAGCGCACCAGCGGACATATAAATCACTTGAGGGGATTGTGGCTCCCCCTTTTCACCTTCTCCTCCGCTGCCTTCGCCTCCTTTTCCCTCTCCACCTTCTCCTTTTCCTCCCTCACCTTGGCAAAGACGACCTCCCGGAAGATAGCTCCCTTGGCCACATCGCTCAAGGTCTTCTTCTTTCCAGTGTTACTAGTCGGCAATCCAGTACCGGCAGAACCTTTCTTGGCCAGCTTTTGCCCTGCCATTTCCGCCGAGTCCGCTGGGATATCTGGCTGACTCAGGGTTCCATCCTCATCCTCTGGATCTTGCATCTTGAGTGCTTCGATGCGGTTGGCGAGTTTGATGACATTGATACCGCGCTTGAGACGGGCTTTCGCCATGATGGCGCGGAATTCAGGCAGCAAATCGAAGTCTGTGGCTGTTTTGCCTGTCAGCCAGACATCTTGGAGTGCTTCTTCGCTCGTGAGTCTTTTGCTAGGGTCGGGTTGCAGCAAGCTGACAATGAAATCTTTGGCGTCTGAGCTGACGTCTTTCCAATACCGGCCGTGGAATACTATGCGGCCACTTTTGCATTCTTCGATCAGATCTGCAACATTTTCGCTGCGGAAGGGCGAATAGCCGCATAGGAGGGTGTAGGTGATGACGCCTAGGGACCACATGTCGACGGGCTTGCCATGGCCTTGTTTCATCATGATTTCAGGGGCTGCGTAACCGAAAGAGCCGGCCATGGTATTTAGCATAGCGTCTTTAGAGTCGAGCATTTTGGCGATACCGAAGTCGGCAAGAACAAGGGAGGAGTGGGTGTCTTTGGTTAGGTAGAGGAGGTTCTCGGGTTTCAAATCTGTTTAAAGGTCAGTTAAATGGGTAGGAAGATCGTCCAGATTCCTTGACCTCGGTGAACCACGTTGTTGTAATGGAGATAGTCGACGGCTTCGAGGACTTGCTTGATCGTTTGGGAGGCATCTTTTTCTGTAAACTTGCCGTATTCGCAAATCCGGTCAAATAGCTCTCCCCCGGTCGCCAGCTGGGTTACTATATAATATTTGTCCTAGACATTATGAAATATTAGTACTGTTATAGTCCAGAAATGGAGTCCAACTCAAATACCTTCGACTCAAACCAATCGTGGAATCGAACAATGTTGGGATGTTTCATTCTTTGCAGCAGGACCATCTCATCGTACACCATTTTCTCGTTGCCTTTGACGTTCTTCTTGAGAATGATCTTGATAGCATATCTTTCTCCGGCGCATTCTGCTTCCCTGACGATGCCGTATGTCCCTGCACCCAACGTCCTGCCGAATCGATATTGAGATCTGAGTTGTGCGTGAGTACGCTCTGCAATCAAATGGTAGAAGGTTGGCGCACTTTTTATCGTAACTGTCTGGCTGTCCTGACAGCTTGTTCATCATGTTTGAGACTTTGGAAGAGTTGCGCGTCAGCATATTTTGTGGGTATCACATCTATTCTCAGAAGCAGCAACGTTTCTCGCATCCTAATCACAAAGTACGGTGTACACACCGTCTCGGGACCTCCTGGAGTAAGGAGGGTCGAGCACATGACGCTTCTCCTTTGGGTTCACCATGTCGACGTCTTTCCCGAGCAGCGAGCTTGGAGGAGAATATAGGGGAGATGCAAGCGCGCAAAAGGGACAACAGATAGGTATACTTACAACTCATCTTGACGTCTGGCCGTGTTCTCTAATTCGAAGTAGGTTGCGCCTGCCTACTCGTGGTTCCTCTCGCTGCGCTCCGCTGTAGGGTTCGAGAGCCTAGCCACTTGCGTACTTAGAGATTTGGGATCGCGTACTATGGAGACAATGGCATTCTCCAGAGCGCAAGGAAGCTAAGATATACAGGACAGGAAAAAGCTGAAGAGGGTCTGTCACGAGTTTGTAGGACTAGCTATAGGAAGAGGGAGCTGCGCAGGATTCTCGACTTTAAGTACTCTTTAAACACTCTCGCGTTGACATCTGGGCTTGGGCATCCTTTGTGACTCAGAAGACCGTTAGAGGAGAGAAAGGAATTGCATTGAACTTGGAGCTGACGCTGGCTCGACTGGAGAGAGAAATACACAGCCTTGTTTCCCGCGTGGTGATCCCTGCCCCACGTCTTGGCGGGGCAAATGCCGAGGATGCCAAGACCTGTTTGGGGCCTCGTGCACAAGCGAACGTGCAAAATAGAGTACATACCTGGCATCACTCTTCGTTTGCAGAATACTACTCCACATCATGGGTAACGAACTCCTCCTCATCATTGGCTTTACCATCTTCTCCCTTGTCGTCACAATGGCCTGGGTTGGGGGCTATCTAGACAAGTATCAACACTCGCTTCAAAACATCCTCCTGGATAAGACTGGGGAAAACAGGGCCTCCTATGGATTGAAAAGTATGGTCCCAGTCATGTCAGAAAATGGCCTCGTCCAGTGACCAATTGCTAATCTCTTCATTGTCACAGCCGTACTCACCGGTCAAAAGACGGGGGACGAAGACCTCGATGCGGTACAGGATGGAGTGGGAAGTGGTGTTGGGGGCCTGGTTGGGAAGGGAGGTATAGGAGAGAGCATTGGGAGCACGTTGAGTAAAGGGTTATAACTCGATTCGACCTACGGAGAGACACCGCCGCTTTGATCAGCATTTAGCCTGGGTACAAGAAGGATTTCAATGCATGCAATGAGCCCGCTTGGAAATACCCGTCAATCTCAGATGCCAGGTATCAGTCCGTTCAACCATGGCAGCAACGTTAAAGCACTCAACAAAAGACTGTTTCCTTGGCACCTAATCTTCCACAAATATGCAAGTCCCTGGGAGAAGCCTAGAGAATATCGCTTTGCGAGCTCGAGAACAAGGCAATCTGGCACAAGACCTGGGTCTCAAATCCTCAGATTTGCTGCTTATATCCCGGTCGCCTCCAGACTGACTGTGAAATCAAATGTCCTCATTTTCAAATGGTACTGTTCCAAGGTATCTGGCCCACACGAAGCGCTCCCCAAACCGTGATGCTCATCATCAATACGAAAAACCACACCTTTGCTTCCTTTCAACTCGTGCGGATGCTGGGCCTGGTCTAGATCTGCTGCAGTATATTTCGATAGGGCGAAGTCAAACCCAGTCCGCTTCTCGAATGGCTTTTCTTTGAGTCGGTGGACGATCTCCCAGTCATCAAGTGGTGACGCTGGTCTTTCGGCCCGACCGCTGTCGAGGGTCTTTGCTTTCATAGATGTAGCGTTTTCCTCCGCTTGTCCCCGTTGCAATTTTGCCTTGATCCCAATGCCGTTCTCATTCGTAATCTTCGCCCATCTTGTCTCCGTTCTATTGCCATTCTCCTGGGGCATTTCATAGTTGAACATCATATCATGTACACCGCGTTTCCATATGCCGATCTTACCCGCCTCTTTCATGTCTCTGTAGCTTTGATGTGGGCCCAACCCAAACCACTGAGCAACATTGCGATCTTTCGGCAGCATCATCTCCAAGCCTACTCTAGGCAGGATATTTGGCTGGCTTGTGCCTTTGGGAACTGCGTGAACATGGATCAACAACTGGCCGTCGCTGGGTATCATGTAGGTCGTAGTTGTTTCAAAGCCCCAAGCGAGGACAGGCGGCGCAATCCAACTCTCCACGATGATCTCAAGGGAGCCTGTATCTTCGCGATGCTGATGTTTGACCGAGCGAACTTGCTGTGTCATCATATGCAAGCCATGGTCTCGCCAGGTCTTGGCCGCGAATGGCTTATCGTTGTCCGTGGGTGCACGCCAGAAAGTTACCTGAGGACCAGCATCTTCGAGGATCAGGTTTATGCCTTTGTAGCTCCATCCAGTGACCTTGGCTAGAATAGTGTCGAATGTGATTGCACATTTGGGACCGGAGATTTGTAGAAGACTGCGGGATTCTTGAAGCTTCGCCGGCTGCAAATTCTTGGCAAGGGCTGGTTGCGAGGTTATCTCGCCGTCACCTTCATCAAGACGAAACTCAGCCCATGCGATCTCGTGGTTACTGCCGGCCCATGGTAGCTTCTGTCGGGTCAAGAGTTTGATCCTAAGCCAAGTCTCCGGCTGGCTGGTATCACATTGCATAAACCCACTCTGGCCGGCAAACTCAATTGGAAATATGGAGCCAGGCCCGCTTCGATCTTTCGGAATCTGTCCTACAGACGAGGTAAGATTGTATTCGTCCTCCCCTGAGAAGCGAGTAATTTCATATGCATATAGCATGTTTTCCATTGACACGAAGTCATTTCGGTTCTTTATAAGGACACTATTCCCTTCTTTGTGAAAGGTAACAGGCTGATAGACCTTTTTCAACTCAAACAGGCCGGGTCCGGGCATATGTTCAGAGGTGCACAGCCTGAGAGATTTCGGAGTCAGTATTTCTCTTTGAAGGATGTCTCAGGAGGCGGAGAAGGTCTCCGGCCCCCGTAATATGATGCAAATGGGAATAATGGATCGAAAGAATAATTTACCCATCCATGACGAAGTTCCCGTCGTTCGGCTCATCGCCAAAGTCACCACCATAGGCGTAGAAAGACCCGCCACTGCCATCGTCAAGCTTTTTCGAGAGTCCGTGGTTAGCCCACTCCCAGATGAAACCCCCTTGAAGTCGTCGATGTTCGTAGAACGTCTCTTGGTATTCCTTCAATGCTCCTGGACCATTCCCCATAGCATGACCATACTCCTGAAGTAAGATCGGCTTGTCGAATTTGTCTCCATCGCGAGTGGCTAAATTGACGAGATCCGAGATTGAGTTGTACATCGAACTGCAAATATCAGAAGCTCTATATTCATGATCACCTTCGTAATGAACCAGTCTCGTAGGATCGTAATCTTTTGCCCACTTGTACATAGCGACATGATTCTGGCCGAAGAATGACTCGTTACCCAAGCTCCACATGATTACACTAGCATTGTTCTTGTCTCGATGGACGACTTGCTGCATGCGATCCAGATAGGCCTTTTTCCAAGCAGGATCGTCTGATGGGAGATGCTCGAGGTCGACGCCCATACCATGGCACTCCAGATCTGCTTCGTCCATTACGTAAAGCCCAAGCTCGTTCGCAAATGATACGAGCGCTGGATGATTAGGGTAATGTGAACAGCGAATGGCGTTGATATTATGCTGTTTCATTAATACCAGGTCCTGTTTTATGAAGTCGATTGGTACAGCGCGCCCGTATCGAGGGTGGTGGTCGTGTCGGTTTACGCCTCGAAGGTGAATCGGACGGCCATTGACATGTATCAAGCCATCTTTCAATTCAACGGTTCGGAATCCGACTGGTTGATCGATGGCCTGTAATGTCTGCCCTTTGGTGGTCAAGGTGATACGTAAATGGTACAAATTTGGGTGCTCAGCCGTCCATTTTAGAGGCATTGAAATTTTTCCCATGCGGCAAACGTGTTCGGTATCCCCTGGAACGAGATCATATATCTCAGACTGACAGGCTCTTTCCCCGTTTGTATCAGTCAACTCCAGGAGAGTTTCCGCCGCAGAGGTGAGCTGGAAGTAGAGCTTTATCTGCAGGAAAGCGTTGTGGTACTGCTTATCCAGCTCGACTTGAACAAAAAAGTCCTCAATGTGACCCATGACTGGGATGGCAAAGAGGACAACATCCCGAAAGATTCCTATAGGGTTGAGTCAGATAGCCCAAGATACGTGTCAAGATTTCCTGACCGGACAGCCACTAATGATACTGGAGTTAGCATGCCGTTATCGAGACATATACTCGGCACTCAAGACAGGTCTAAGGAGAACCGCTAGGGGGAATGTCCTTCTCTGGCTCCCAAGACAAGTCTTACGATTCAAATTATGCTATTTCGAATAGGGAACAAAATATCTGAGTTGTACGTACCCACATGTCTCTGAATACTTTCGGAGTCAGTAATCCTCGTTAACGATCGTTCAAGAGTCAGAAGACATGTCTCAGGAGGCGGAAAGGTCTCCGACCGCCAAAATGTAATGAAAAAGGAAACAATGGATCGAAAAGGTAGCTCACTGATCTTCAATATAGCTGCCATCCGACCATTGATAAACCTTGACTCTGAGGGTATTGACCTCGTCTTTTCGTACCACGTTACTTATGTCAAATTCTGCAGAATTTCGACTACCTTGACTGTATCCAACCTTTTTGCCGTTGACCCAGAGATGGTAGGCACTGTCCACACCTTCGAACCTAAGACGGTACAAAACTTCATGTTGCCAACGATTTGGGATCGAGAAATCAGTCTCGTACAGGCCTGTTGGGTTCTCAGACGGAATAAATGGTGGGTTCGTCGGAAATGGGTAGTTGATATTGGTGTAGTGTGGATGACCATAGCCTTGGAGTTGCCAGTGACCTGGAATACCTCAGACCGGATCTCTTTAGAAGCAAACCAAACGCTCAGAAGATATCTCAGTACAAAAAGGTTGTCATTGCTTCTATTGTAGACAATAGTACGGCTCAGACCAAATTACTGGCAAGCACGATAAGACAGCAACTCTAGATTAGCTCTATCCGGACAGCACTTTTTTTCTGCAGTGCTGACGACAAAAATCATTCGGCGGCTTCTGTCCTCGCAGATGACCAATTGGGGGGGGGAGCTTGCCCCTCAAAAGAGCACTTGAAGCGCCTCGAAACCAGCTTACCTGGGACATCAATCAAATCCCAAGCACCATCATCCAGTAACTCTGGCTCTAATTCCAATGGGCTCGAAGCGTAGTGAAATCTCCACTTTCCAGACAGAGACAAGTGCTCAGCGGGTAGAAAGTATGCCCGTGGTGGCAGACGGTTTCGCTGAAAGACTCGTTCATTCATATAATCGGGACGATCTTCCTCCTCCATACTGCCATACTCTCCATTCATTGATTCTACTATGCTCGAGAGAGATGTCTTGCCTGAATCTGAGTTCAAAGGGATGGAGATGTTGGCTAGGAATGTAGGGAGGCGCCACAGGCGGGCCGAAGAATCTCCGGGGCTTGAATCCCGGCAGTGCCTTACCTTAAGTAGCTCTAGCGCGCGTAACGACGTTCACACCAGACGGTGCCGAATACATCACTGACTTCGTTTCCATAATACGATGTTTCTGTATCGCTAGCATCACCCGCCATCACTCTCAGCAACATTTCCATTCTTCCCCATATCAGGCTTGGGTAAAGACGATACAAAACCTGGATAAATCTCTCTTGGGGAGCTGCAGTGCGGCTATCGGCCCTGCATGTCATTGGGCAAATGAAGACGAGGACGTGGCTGCGGCGAGGTAGGGTGTATTGTTAGGGAACGGAGGTGTGGAGGGTGAGGTGGGACTTTGCTGTGTTACGAGTCTTGGACCAAATCGTTCCGCGTTGCCTCTCGCGTGGACGATTTCGGGTACCTTGGGAGAGCATGAGTAATTGGTGGCCGACGAAGGATACTATAGTATAGGATTGTATCCCATCTCAAGAGAAGAATCATCATCAAATGCTCTGCCACGCTACAACATCAAGCTCTCACAACGACCCATGCTTAAATTGAAATATGAAGACCGCGCTCTCCAACATCGACGTCTTTGGGACGCCTGTTGTGCCTCTGTTGGCGTCAAGCATACTGCTTGAATTACTTAACGTACTCGATGCTGTCTATGAACGAGTGGGCGATTACGCAGCGCTTGGTGTAATACTTGGAGTATTGTCTTCGACTTCGTGTTGCGGGTAACGATGATCGAGCAAAGAGTTTCTACCAGGTGGCTCGAGAGTGTCGACTTTGACGAAACTGTAGTATCAGGTGGCAAATACACCCTAGTGGATTCTGATCCCGAATATCTCAGCAGCAGCTTGACGGCTACCGAAGACGAAGAGCCGAATGACCAGACACCATAGCCAGACCTACACTCACCTTTACTGCTTCCGAACAAATCAAAAGGCCAAAAGAAGAAAGAGACTTGGTCTGCTTTTGATTTCCCCCGATGCAGCCATGTGTGGCGGCTTGAGCCATACGATACTCATGGTCGCTGTTGACACCATACTCCCACTCTTCGTCCTGAAAACCTTTCCACTAGAAAGCCACCGGCAGCAGCCTAAGCTTCCTCGCCATCGCCATCCCGTCTCTGCTGAGCACGTTCATCGGCATGCTATCGGTCGGCTACGGCGCGAGAGTCACGTCGTTGTTGGGTTTTGCGACGGTCACGCCGATTTTGGGCTGGGTGGGGTCTCTGCAAGGATGACACCGTTACGAGCCGGGACTTGCTGGTTGTTTTCCTTGTATTGATAGATAGGTTGCGTCTGCGCGTACAGTCGTTTACTCACCACTCCAGCACGAGTGACTTCATACTTCCTTCTTTTTCCTGATGATGTTGGTATTCATTTGCTAACAACGACAATCTCTCCACGCGGTCTCGGCCTCGATATGATGCTTTACCCCCCTCGCCGCCGACGTCTTCTTCGGAGCCGAGAGATTGAGTCAAGAGATCCCTTCGCTTTTCGGGCGTCATAGGCGCTTTTGCGCTGGTATACTCGGGCTTCAATGGTGCAGTGGGACTCGCCGCCATTGCGGGGCCGGGGTTGGCGGGGACGTTATATTGTAAGTCGAATCGGCAGATTACTATAGGGCTGTTGGCTCGGTTTGTTTGGCTTGGGGAGTTTGCCCGATTGGAGGCTTAGGGGGTCTGTGGAGAAGGGGATGTGACTGTGCAGGGTGGGAATGGAAAAGTGTATGGTTAAGGATGGTGGGAGTGATGGCTGCGATTTCTGCGTTTGTTTGAGCGAAAGTTATATTTAGCATTTGTATATCATAAGAAGGGCTTTCAAGCAGCGAAAGCTTCCAAATTTACGCCCATCTCGACTACCAAGAGACGCATAGTACTCAAAAGTAGCGGTCGAAGAGCAAGGCGTGAGAATATTGGTGCCCTCGAATATGAGATCCTCCTCATTAGGGCGAGATGCATGGAAGTATGACAAAGCTCGTACTAACAGCGATCACGTCCTGGTCGTCGGCGCCGATCTGTGCGGTCTGTCGACCGCCATCGGGCTCGGTAAGGCCAGCATCCGAGTCACGATCCTCGAGAGATCCAGCGAGCTTCGAGTGGTCTGGGGCCCATCTTTCCGCAGGGTTACTCCAACGTGCTGACCGTAGGCTGAACACACCGGTAGATCGGAGCGGGAATACAGATCCCCCCCCAGTGCTGCGAGAGTCCTCTCGTATCTTAGCCTTCTGGATCAGACCGCCACGCAGTCTGTTCGGCCGAGAGATGTTGTGCTACGATCCTACAGCGACGGTTCTGCGCTCCGCACCTTGAACGTCGACCCGGATGCTCAAGATGCCTATGGATTCCCCCTGCTCGTGCCGCACCGAGCAGATCTGTGCAGGATACTGTACGAAGAGGCTCTGACCTCGCGGTCCGTTTTGGCTGCTCGGTGCAGCAGATTGATTTCGCTCGACCTGCAGTTCAGCTTGAGGCGGGCGAGACGGTGGCTGCAGACCTGGCACTCGGCACCGACGGAGCGCGATCCATATGCTGCGAAGCGCTCCTCGGCCACGCAGACCCCCTCAGGCCGAGCGGCAAGCTCATCTACCGCGTGTGCATCGACATTGATGGAATGAGCCCTCATCCCGAGGTAGCCGACTTGATTCATCCCCCACGGATCCACATCTGGCTTGGCCCAGCCGCCCATGTGGTCTGCTACGGGCTCAAAGGCGTCTTCAACGTCGTGATCAGCCAACCGGAGGACGACAAAGGCATCAGTTTCGACGTCCAAAAAGGCGACCTCGACAAACTGCGTCAAAGCTTCCAGACCTGGGAACCCCGCCTGCGGAAGCTCCTCGAGCTCGCCATGAAACGCTCCGCTGGTCACTACCGTCGAGCAGGCAGATTGAATCCTGGGTGCGCCCTCGCGGTCACTTCGCGCTCCTGGGCGACGCAGCAGCTCACTCGACCTTCCCGGTCATGTCAGCCTCCCAGCCCCAGCTCCTGGAGCGAAAAAGAAGACGAAGCGTCTTGCTAACTAACAGACGACAGAGCCCAAGACGCCGCCATGGCCTTCGATTCTGCCCTCGTGCTCTCCTCGCTGCTGTGCAGTACGAGCAGTACCGCACAGTTCACGGCCCTCCTACGCGTCTACAAACGCGCGCGGTTCCCTCGTACCAGCAAAGTTGACGAGTTGAGCCGGGCAACATTGGACTATTTGGAGATGCCTGAGGGGCTTGAGCAAGTCGAGCGGGATCGCCCGCTGCGGGACGTGGGCCGGGCGAGGGTGAGGTGTTTGCACTGGTGGATCCGGAGATCCAACCTTGGCTCTGGGTTTTTGACGCGTGGGCCTATGCGGAGCTCTTGTGGGGTAAGTACGTGGTGGAGAACGAAGCCTTGGAACTAGACGAGGATAAACCAGCCGCACGAGCGACCGACTAGAGGAAGAGGACAGAGACCATGTGACGGGAAGCCGAATTTTCAACTGTCTGCGGCCGTATGTAAGAAAAGGGCTCCTGAGTTGAATTATGTCCAGGTTTAAGTGTGATGTTTAGGTTTCTTGAATGTTCTATCTCAAGACTCTCCTTGGCCATTTATTGTACCCCTTACTAAGTGCGCGTATGATTTGAAACAGGTCCAGAGATGAGGCTAGGAACCTGATTTTGACATTGTATCCTTGCCTGCCTGCCACTCAAGCCGGAAGACGAAATTCCAATACTATGGCCCAATTAGTCAAGCAGAGCCATTTACGCCAGTAGTGCCAGAACGCAGACTTACCATACACGTGGAGACTTCACTTGCCGTTGTCGGCTGGCCTCGATCATCCCTAAAATATGACCGGTATTGGTCACCAAGTTTGGAGGGCCGTGACCAGCCTCGATCCAAATGCAAAAAGGGCACATGTCGCGAAAATTGGTCCCGAAGGAGCCCTCAATCTGCGAGCTCTACACGTGTCGTTCCAGGACTTGTGCCGATGTTGCGGTACAATTCTTTCTGCAGAGGAAATGCTACGCTTCCTCATTTAGATCTGCCATCGAAGAGCAGCCACTGCATGCGCTCTGAGGATCGAACGCTTGGCTTACTGGACTTTGTAAAGTCGGAAAGACTCGCCATCCGAGTCAATACACCTGTGTAGTAATCTCTTCCATTATCGGACGGATATACTGGAAAAGAAGCAAAGTCAGCGGCGTCAATGGGGACAGGTGACGGAGAGAGGCTAACATACTTTGTTTGACGTATTTCATCAGCTTCTTAGTGTCGCTGTCGTTGTATAAATTGTAGACCAACTTGTCAATGACTTTGCGCAAATCGAGAGATTCTTGACCTAGCCGTCTACGTACTTGCTCGATTTGCGAAAAGGATGAAAATGCAGGAAAGCTGCTGCGTTGTTGCAGTAAATGCTGAACAGCGCGAGCACTGAGACTGCGGATTTCTGGCACGAACGCTGACGTGTCGTCTGGAACACCTTTGAGGAGTTCCGCAAAGCGGCAAAAGTCCTCTATGAGCTGTAAAGCCGGAAACTTTCCGTCAAGCAGATCCAACGACTGTGAGACGAGTTGGACCCTTCGATAGCCATCAAAAAGCTCGTCTTCGGCTTCTTGAGTCGGTCGAAAGACCTTTATTTCCGGTTGCTTCCCGCTCTGCTGTTGTATGTATGGGATATCGTCACCACTCATACTAACCTCGGCGGGAAGATTCGGATCCCATTCTCGAGATCGACTGCTGATGGCTTGCACATTCTGATAGCATAGACCGCATGCGCGGCAATGTACCTGTTCGTGATCGTCCTCATTCGTCTCGAAACAGACCGGACAGGTGCTCGGAGGGCAAGCAAATCGGTGGAAGATCATGCTCATATCGACATTTTGCCCAGGTCTGAAAACCGATGACCAGTTCTTCTTCAAATCAATGGGCCGCCTCCGCCGGCTGTCCTGGATCAAGAAGTCGTGATTGTCCAATTTTGAAAGTCCAGCAGGTGCGACTCCAGCATTGCTGAAGCGCACTTTGAGCACAGCGATGAAGCACTCCGACGAATCGATAAACTCAAGGTGAAAAGGTGCTGTCTTGCCAAAGGGGTCGAGGAAAATGACTGGTTGTTGAAGCATTACTTGTGGCGGGATCTTGGCTTGCATCTGCAACATCATTTTCATGTCTTCAATGCTCTGCATCAATTGCTTGTTTTGCTGGACCATAATCATGAAAAACTGGCTTTGCTCATTGGATAACCCTTTCATCATCCCCGTGATACTATTTTCTTCGCTTTGCAAGGCTCTGACCATGATATTGCTCCTAGGTTTCTTGGCGTCGAGATTCTGCTTGGCTTGGAATGTGATGAGCAACATATTGATTGAGGAGATGTGCCTCCCCAATTGCGCTCTGAATTTGGCAACATCGTCTTTCTTGCACAGCGCCCATTTGATCTTACGGTAATTAGATGCAAAGCCAGACGAATTGGCGGCGAGGTGTGGCTGATAGTCAGAAATTGATGCCAGAAACGATTCCAGGCTGTCATAACACGCATCGACCGCCCTTTTTATGGCAGCAATCTGCTTCTCCGATAGATCTGGGTCCGATTGAATTTCTTCCACCGTTTCCAAGCCATCCCACAGACTCCCAATTTCCGCGGCAAGATTCGCATAGTCTGCCGCGGCGCCTTTCTTATCGTTGACGGCCTCAACAGAGTCTTTGATAATCTTGAGGGCCGCGAATAGGTCGCTCATAGAAAAGCCGAATCCCACAGCCATTGCACATCAGATGAAACGATAGTGGGCCATGACAGCCAAACTAGAATGAGCGAAGCATAGCTCTCATAATGGCATATTCGTAGGCAAGTACCCGCGGCTGTGTTTATTGGAAGAAGAGTTCTTTCAATCATGAACTTCGAAGACATTCAGAGCGCGATTGAACGAGTAGGTCTTACACGACGGGTGTACCTGGAACAAATAAAGTCAAGAGTCAAGACCTATCGGTGTCCTCCCTCATAGTCCTGCAAATGTGAGAAGGATTGTGGCAAAGTCGGATTAGTCAGCAACATCAACCAATCATCTCAAATTTGTGGCGTGGCTTCTCTCATCTGCCAACCCAGTCTCCGCTATGTTACACACTCGCTTTCACAAACACATCATCCTATGGATCGTGTAGAGGCAGTACAATGCCTGACCTTCTCGCCCCCTTGCATCCGAGGACAAAGGCCGAAGCAGACCATGATGAAGATCAGCTCGTACCCGTTGAAACACAAACGCCAAAGAAACCGGACTTTGCAATAAAGAGTCCAGAAGATGCACTTGAGGCTCTGAAATCAAAGCCTGACTATGCAACTCTTGGCAGAGCTCTTCGTTGGCTCAATGGGACAGCTCAACAGGTGGAAGGTTTCAACATAAAAACGCCAGGTCCCAAGGCCGCGCAGATTATCTTTGCCTTAGTTAATGACATTGTTCCGGATTATTGGGAAACATTGAGCGACGGACTTGGCAAAAAAACGAGTCTTCTATTGGTCCAATGCCTGAGCAGTGTTGCCGGCATTGGCGCCATCACCTCCCGCTTTCGTTTCCTACTTGGTCTGCTGAAAGATAAACAAAAATCCGCTCAAGTCAACGGTGTCAGCAAGACCCACGATGTAGAAATTCTACTTAATGTCCTGGAGACGATTCTAGCTAAGGAGGATTTTCTTACAGCCATACGGCATGATATTGGAAGCTATAATCTACTTTCATCTCAAAGATCCCTACAATGGAAAGAATTTGTCTCGTTGGTGGCTTCGGGCAAATTGCTGTCTATCGCCAGTGAAGTCAACCTCACCTTGGGCGATTTGAGCCCGAGTATCAAAGCTGGTAGCTGGGTAGGAGATGGTACTCAGTATGCTGCATGGCTTGGAAGGTGTATGCAACATACGATCAAAGCGCTGAAAGACGATAAGTTTGAAGGCCAGAAAGCGCTATCGCAGCTCCTGAGCAGGGGCCTTACACTAGGCTACACAGGTGAGCTTAATCATTGCCACTACAGACTGTCCTAGCTAAATCCTTCGAAATAGATCAACTTGTCCGAGCCGGATTCTTGGATCTGCTGGGCGGCGATAATAGCTTATTGCCAGAATGTAAGGCTCTCATGGCACGACTTTCTGCGCGTGAACAGAAGATTTTGCTATACTCCATCATACGAACTCTTTCAAATCACCATCTGCTCACGGAAGGTCCATTACGAGATTCGAGGCATGAGGGCCAGAGTAAAGTGATAGGAGGAGTTGCAGCACTCATAACAGCGATCGTCGGAGATGTTCCGACTTTGCAGGATGACTTAGTTGAGTGGCTAGTAGGGATATCTGCTGATGCTGTCGGCCAAGTGCACAATGCACACAGAGCTGTAATAGCATCTTTATCTTCTACCCCTAGTGAGTACTTGAATTCAGCCCTACAATGCTGATAACCAACAAATTGTCTTCTAGAACAAGTCACCAAAGCATTGCAGAAAGGCCTGACTTTATTTGGTGACAAGCTTTACATCAAGCATACCCCTACATTGCACCAAGAAGGTTGGGCCTTCATGTTTTGATTTTTTCTCTCCATTATTGTCGCTAAACAACTACAGTGAACGCTCAAGTCTTGCTTGTGCTTGCCGGCTACGCATTACGGGCAGATAAGGTGCACCTGATGCATCTGTCTACCACTAGTAGCTACCTCAATGCTATTTCGAATCGCCTTGCCGCTTCGTCGCAACGAGCCCGCTTCTTGGGGATGATAGTTGGCACTGCCTTCTCTGAGCTTGTCGATCCGAAGGACAAACGAATGACTTTCAGCGCGGATGAAATGAATAGCTCTGATGGGCGATGGTATAGAAGCCTGACCAGTGTCAAGGATTCTCTTGGCTCGATCAAGGATCTGAAGCCTGCATTCACACCATCAGCCAAGTCATCTACTCAATTGTCAAAGCCAGTCAATAGCAGTAAACTAGCACGACTGACGAAACCGGCCCAATCGACCTCGAAAGTCATCTCGATCGAAGAAATAGACGATAGTTCGGAATCGGAAGGGGAAGACCTACCAATGTATGAGAAACCGGATTCTGACCCCGACGACGAAGATGAAGATCCAACCGTTGTACAGCGGAACCGACCTACGGCTCCAGTGTGAGTAGCGATTTCAAAGTCATATCGCATTAATCCGTCCCGCTGACTCAAAATCTTCAGATACATCCGCGACCTCATTGCAGGCCTTCGCGAGGACGAGAACTTTGACCGGCACAACTTGGCATTGTCTACAGCCTCCAACCTCATCCGCCGTAAAGCTGCCTTCGGTACCGAGGTCTCTGACAATATTGAGGAGCTAGCATCCATTCTAGTAGGTCTCGGCGAAAAATGGGCGATGGAGAACTTTCAGCAGATGCGCCTTCAAGGCATGATAGCCGTCCTGATCGCCGAGCCCTTCAAGATGGGCCAATGGTTCTCCAGAACCTTCTACAACGGCGACTACTCTATGGGACAACGAGCGTCAGTACTTACAGTCCTTGGGTTGGGCGCTCGAGAGTTGGCAGGTCTGGGCAAGGAAGACGCTGCCTTGACCGGCGCCAACGCAACGACAGAGAACTCTTTCCCTTCGAAACGATTACCTGACAAACTCCACAAAATTTATGCCTTGGAAGCTGCACCAATGGATGCCCTGTCAAGCCAACTCGAGAAGACCATGATCCAACCCATGGCCGCTGAAGCAGCAGACAGATTCTCGGGGCCAAATGCACTCAAAGTCCGCACCTTCTCCTCGCGCATGGCCGTGGAGAAGAAGCGACAAAAGCCCATTCCGAACGCCCTGGCCAAGATCGTGGCTGATGGCTTCTTCTTCCCGTTGACTGGGCGCTGGCGAGTACAACTTCAATCATAGTAAGCTTTGTCTTGCGACACGTGTTCGCCTCCAGCATACAATATTTGAAGCTGACAATTCCTGATCTCCAGTGGCGAGAATTCCTCTCACACCTCCCCCTTCCTTCTATCTCACCTCTTGAAAACCCTCTCCCTAATCCTCCACGCATCCGGCGCATCCACTCTCTCCCTCCCTCAGATGACATCCGAGTTCTGGGATCTACTCCTTTCCCTCCGGTCCCGGGCCACAGATCCCTCCGTACTCGAAGCCCTCCTCTTTGCTTTCTTGACACTGCTCGACATCAATGAGAATGACCAGCGACGGCTAGCTGAACAGCACGCGAAAGAATTGCTAGAGACACAGGAATGGGTGGATAACGTCTTTGAGAAAATCGGTGGAGGTAGTGAGGAGGGAGAGAGAATTAGGATGTTGGCTGCTGGGGTACTGATGAGATGCAGGGGGGTGGTGGAGAAGTATCAGAGGATGCTGATGGGGGATTTGGTTGACTTTCTGTGACTGAATTCTACGACTACAAGTCGATTGAAGGGTACGATCTGTATGTGTCGAGGACGATTTCACTTCCGTTGGTGCTCTATCTCGAAGGAAACAGGTGGTTGGCCTCGAAATTTGGCAATTTCTGGGAAGACTTACCGCGCTCCAGCAAGATGAGTTTGACAGGTGCCAGAGCCGGGAACCCTTGCTCAAGTGCCAGGCTCCCTCAAGGCTATCCTCTTCTGCACGGGGAACATCGAGAACGCCGAGAAGAGCCCGACGGGGTACCCGTTCATCGAAATAATGTGTACGAATTTTTGGAGTCCACATTTCCTTTTTCGGGACCATATCTTGAGCCTTGAGACATGTCTTGAGAGTGTCTACTCGGTAGACATGTATCAAGGCTCAATTAGCCCTTTCAAGTAGGCAATGCTGAATCTGAAATCAGAACCCAGACCAAGCGACATACTCCACTGGAGGTGCCACGGCCATGGTGTGTGTTATCCTGGCATTAGTCTTCTTCGCAACGATCAGTCTGATCGCAACGGCTTCTCGCATTTGCCCGAGATAACGGCCTTCCCGGATCCAATTGGCTTTCTAAAGTATGCTCACCATCTTCTTGCCAATATGTTCCGGTATTGGTAGAATCCCGTCTGATCGTCCATGTTTAAACAGGTCGAACCTCGCTCGGCTCTGCCTCTCTACTCCATTGGTATCACAGTCATCATTAGTCTTCTCTTTGCCCTTATCAACATTGGGTCATCCGCCGCTTTCAATGCCATCGTTTCTCTCGGCGTCATGAGTGTGCTGGCTTCATATATGATGCGTACGTATTTCCGAGATCAAACTTCCTCTACTGAGCCGTACTCCCGGTCCGAAGACGTATCTCGGGATAGCTGACCCTGCAAATATGTTTCGAGGCTTGAAAATCTCACCGTAAAATGGTGATGCTGACTCCGAAATGTTTGAACAGCCATCATTTCTGATCCTCCGGCGCCGTTTTTTCGACCAACCCATCCGGTACGAACCATGGAAATTAGGTCGATGGGGAGCTTTGGCGAACATTATGGGTCTCATGTACGCTGCCGTTGCCTTCTTTTTTTCCTTCTAGCCGGAAATGGTGAATGTCACTGCCGTGTATATGAACTGGGCGTGTCTAGTCTGGGACTTCGATATGCTTTTCTGCATATTTTTGCACCTTGTGCGTGCACAGCACTAGTATGAAGGGCCTATTCGCGAGTTTTGACTCTTCGTGAGAGCTTCGTCATTTGCAAGCGCCAGGTATGCAGAAAAAAGTGAAAGGAAACAGCAAGTATACTCTACAAGCAGTCCAGGGGGGATGTCTTCATGAGAGGTGAACAGATACATTCAATGCGTAACTAAGATATGTGTTTTTCAATGTTGTCCGTAGGGCATACTAGCTTTGCCCCCTTAGATGACCCCACCCAGTCAGAGCATCTCTCTGTCTTCTTATCTGCAGCTCGTGACTACCTCGGTGGTCTGAGCACCAGCCGAATTCCAGGACAGGAAGGCGTCTCGCTAAAATTCTTTGTTCTTTTCTGGAGTTCTTGATAATAATCGAGTAACTGAGGACTCGAGGCACTGTGATTTAAGACCAGGGGTCCACCGTCCAGTCTATTCTTAGACGCCACCAACGCCTCGAATAGCGCTAAGCGGCAATTAAAAGGCAGATCTGAACTCTTTTTCGATCGCCAAGACCCGAGTGAAGTGGCCTTAGACTTGCACCAACACGACCTCTCTCGTCTCTCGAGATCTTACCTGCATCAAGCTATTATGCATGCACTGTTCGCACCATTGCACCTGCAGCCACGACAGCTCCTCATCAATATCATGCAAGACGACCTCATTCTCGTAGTGCTGACCATCAAGGTTCTTTGCCCTTCGTTTATCTGTTTGCCCTCATCCTTGTCTTCTCTCCCTGGCGTCTTTCTTGATTGGAGCGTCTTGATTGCTGTATATAGGCTTGCAGCGGTAATTTCAGCACTTGTAAACTGACCAAATGCCCTAAATACGATGCCTCGAATCGGGCATTTTCGACGAGCAATCGCGAAACATTATTACTCGTAAACACTTGGGCCAAGATCAAACTGGGAGATCCAATTCGCTTGGCTAAGGACCTGCATCCTCCGGCCATCGACAGCATGGCTGGACTGTTTTGCACCAAGCCTCGTTTGCTGCTTCGCACTTTGAACTTGTTTGCCTTTTGTATTGGAAATGGCGCGTTTGGATTGGATGAAATGTGGTCCGTCGGGCAAAATGTGTTGACGTTACCATGGTTGAGAAACAACCCCAACAACGGGTCAACAAAGGGATTGGTGACATGCCAGAGAACAGCAACAAAATTCCGAAGTACTTCCTTCGAGATCATCCTCAACTTGAAGCGGTCACTCATCAAAGGTCTGTCAACATGACTCCCAGCAAGAACAAGAGGCCTCTGCCCTTGCCTACTTCGATGCTATTCCCTAAGCCGCCAGAAAGTTTCCAGCAATGGAAAACAGCCCTTGAACAGATTAATGTCTTGTATCGGAGGGGACAATGGAAACATTGTTCCACTCAATGCAACCAACTTTTGCTAGAGGCAAAGACACAAGTAAGATACAATACCCCATCAAATCCGAAGTGTTGCTGAAAGGGGACCAGCCTCATCCATTGCACGCTACCTATCTTCACTTTTACTCGGCGGTTTCGAGCGAAGCAATAGCTCGCCTCACCCACAATTTGTCGCCTGTCAAGGTCCACCTTCTCGAACAGGCCAGAGCATCCTACCAAGCTGCCGCTTCATCGCTCCCTCAAGCAGATGTTGGCCCCGAACATCATGATCAATTCGCGGCCGATACGCGCTCTTCGTGTTCGACTCTGAGTGACGAAGGATCCGATTCCTGCACTGATCGCGGTTCAAGTCAGCCCGAGCACCCCGATCCTGACACCTCATCACCTTCCTCGATCCCCTCGTGCGGATTCCCTCAACCTGGCACAAAGTTGAGGCCATCCATTCTTCGTGTACGGACGATCTCCAGCTTTAGGGACGAACTCGCGGAAAGCGGAGATGATGATCAATCCGTCTCACCCTGCATATGCCCTCACACGCCTCCACAACAGCGCTGTGCATCCACAGTTCACTCAGAGTCCAGACCCACATCTATCGCCTTTTCCGTCTCTGTCGACTCCTGGCTTCAGGCCCGCTCTTACGAGCGCTACAACAACCGCCTCGCTGCATTCGCCGAAGTGATAGCCAACCACATCTCAGCAGTCGACATTCTGATCCAGAAGACCCAAGGGGTGCAGAGCGCAAGGTATTTTACAAAGAGACTAGCCAGCTACGGGGAAGACGAAGAATCGAGGGCGGCGAACTTGAGATTCAGGATCGCAAGACTCAAGGCGAATGGATGGAAGATGGAGCGATTTGCGCCATCCAAGTATCAGGAACTCTGCGCGAGGGCTTTGGCGGAATTATGAGCTGGGTCTGCGAGAGGTCTGCCCTGCTGCTTTGCAATCCGTCGGGCGCAGACGCCTGGCTACGAGTTTTTGTTGTTGACAGTGGGTACCTTTTTTTTGTTGTCATTGAGCTTCTCGACAATGTGGCTGCTAATCAAAGCAGACTGTGTATATATTGCCTTTGGGTTTCGCTCATCGAAGGCATTATTATATGGTGATACTTGGGTTGGCTTTGCGAAAGTCACTCTTTGTATATAACAAATAGCAATGGAGGTGACGATGCCTTGCGCCTCGATCCCTCTCTTTATGACTTCAGTCCAGAGCTGATGGCATTTTCCAAAATCGACGATTTCTCTCGCTCACCTCCCCAGCCTTAAGACGGCGTGGGGTCCTACTCCCACTGATGAAAATCGCTATTCTGGTCCCGCTCCCTTGTACCAGGTCAATGCTACTGATATGCTAAATCTGATTGATGACCAGTCAAAGCAGATCTGGGTATCATATGCTTCATCTATCTAGCGCGCAGCCGCTGATGCTCCTCAAGGTATGGTGCAAGCCCCATGCAGATGCTCAAAAACGCTTTGCTCCAACATCCCTCCGTCAAGGACCCCCATCATGTCCCTCCTCCCGCATTTGCGTCAAGCTCACCCATCCCCTCAGCCAAACCATCACTCTCAGCCTTCCTCCTCAGTTTTTCTCTTACCTCTCGCACCAAATCTTTCGTATCGACCATGACCCCATCTTTTTCCGGGTGTCCTTCAGGTAAACCCATCTCCTTAATCTTCACCTTGCCTTGCGCTTGCTCGTCTTCTCCGAGAATGACCGCGAGAGGAATACCACTCTGCTCCGCCGACTTGAACTGAGCGGGTAGTTTCGGCTTTTGCTTGTACGCAAACTCAGCCTTGATGCCTGCGTCCCAAAGAGTCTTGGTGACCTGCATTCGCTCTTTCAAAAGCCCGGTGAAGCCTTTGCCTCCGAATGCCATGACGAAGACGTCGACTTCTGTACTTCGTACGGCTGCGGCGCCTTTGTCGGCTTCCATACGCGCCTTTGTGATTGAGAAGATCCTGTCGACGCCAAAGGAGATGCCGACACAGGGGATTTGCGTCTTTCCCGAGAACATGCCCACGAGTTCGTCGTACCGGCCGCCTGCTGCGACGCTGCCGACTCCCACGGAAGGGTCATTGGATCTGTCTTCGTCGAATTCGTTGGCCTTTTCTTTTTTCGCGGCCCTTTGGAGTTTCTGACCTGTGGTAGTCGAGGGAGCTGATCCCTCTGTCACGACCTCGTAGATGACACCGGTGTAGTAGTCCAGGCCTCGTGCTAGACTGAGGTTGAAATCGATCTTATCCAGCACCCCGAACGCCTCCAGATATTCGAATAATAATTCCATATCCTCCAATCCCTTGACGAGATTCTGATTCCCCATCACCCGCTCATCCTGCCTCAACTCCTCCATCACATCCCTCCCACCCCTCCTCTGTACGAACTCCCAAATCTCGTCCGCAACTTCCTCACTCAGCCCTTTCTCTTCCACCATCTCCTTCTTGACCTCTTCCCAAGGACTCTTATCCAGCTTATCCACTGCACTGCTTATAGTCCGTATTTTCTCCTTCGGCACACCACATACTTCGAATATCCCATCCAGCACGCCCCTGTGATTTATCTTGATCAGAAATCCTCCCTTCTGAGTCCATCCAAGTCCCTGTTCCCCAAACACTTCACACACAATCCTCAAGATCTCCGCATCCGGCACCATCCTGTCATAAACCCCCGCAATATCGAAATCGCACTGATAGAATTCTCTCATCCTCCCCTTTGTCATAGCTGGTTGGTCCCTACGATAAACTTTTGCGATATGATACCTCTTGATACTCTGAATTGATGGGTTCATGGCGAGCCATCGCGCGAAGGGGACAGTGAGATCGTAGCGTAGGGAGCAGATCTCTCCGCCTTGATCGGAGAGATCGTAGATGAGTTTTGAGTCTTCGCCGTATTTACCAGAGAGGATAGGGCGGAGTTCGAAAACGGGAGTGTCGATTGTGACGGCGCCGTGGCGCTTGAAGACGGTGGTTATGGCGTGGAAGATGCGGTCGCGGATTACCATATCTTTGCCCTCCCCTGGTTTGTGTTAACAGCTGATCAAGTGGTAAATGGATGGGAAAAGTGTACAGTCTTTCGTCCCCTTTGGAGTCTTGAGCTGGTAGGGGACTTTGTCTTTCCCCATATCTGCGGTCTGTGGATCGAATGTTTGGGTACAGAAAGCTCTTTTGTAGAACGAAGATGGGTTAGACGGGTTGACTGAGAATTGGGTATTCAAATTAAGGCACTCAAGCCGGGTAATGGCTCTGTAAATATACCGCATGCAAGCTCGGAGATTGACTCATATTTCTACATGCAAGTGGGAGTGGGACTCATTGTGATATTGACTGCGCTTTTGTGCTTGACGCTCGCCGTAGTACTGCGGAAGCTCTCCGCTTTCCGCCAGTGATCTTCCACTCCCCCCCCCAGTACTGCACTTTCTCTCTTCTGGTTCGCTGGCATGGCTCCACATCCAGGCATTGATACCGATCATATTCGGGAAAAGGCACGCAAGGATCTCCTGGACTTGCTTGAAGGCGTATGTAAGGCTCAACAACAGATCCTCCAGCCGCCAGGCAGATGCTAAACTTTCCCAGGTCCGTGGCAAGAAGAACCTAGTGATCGAAAAATCACTTGCGGGACCCATTGGGATCTTTGTTAAGTTCTCCACTCTTCAGGATCATGGTGTCGACAAGCTCTTTTTCCTGGAGAACGACAATGTCGATGCTTCTCAAAAAAATGTCATCTTCTTGGCGAGAGGAGAGAAGGCGAATCAGCCTATAGCTGTTGCTGGTATGTATGTGCCGGGTTGTTTACTATTTTATATTGTGTCTAATCTTTTGTCTGAGCCTTTCAACAATCGTCAAATTTGAAAAATGTCTGTCGAGGCTACTGCATGGGATCGTAAAGTAGATTGCGTAGGCACTCTCCTTCTTTCTTTACTTGATAAGCTTGGATCCCAAAGCGAATAAAACCATATACCCAGCAAATATATAGCGTTGTCCTGCGATTGCGATAGATCTTGCGCCATCGTCACTTGCTAACATTCCTACTGGGTGCAGAACAGATCAAGCGGTTACAGAAGCAGAGCAGCATCGAGCATGAGTTCTCCGTTGTGTGGGTGCCGAGACGTACGCTAGTATGCAACAAAATCTTGGAAGAAGCAGGTGTCTTGGGGGATGTTGGGGTCGAGGAACTCCCTCTGCACTTCATCCCGTTGGAACAAGATGTGCTTTCCTTATGCCTAGACGACTCTTTCAGCGACTTGTACCTAGTATGACAAAGTCTCAATGTCTCCAAGTGATAACATACTGACAAGAGGTAGCGGAAGGATCCAACGTCGATATTCCTGGCTGCTCAAGCGCTCATGCCCATCCAGCAAGCCCATGGTCTGTTCCCGCGCATCATTGGCAAGGGTGATCATGCGCATCGGTTGATGGAGCTGCTGTTCCGTATGCGCTCAGAAGCTAGTGCGGACGAAAGCACTACGTCTAAGTTTGGCTTGATGCCAAGTGCGTCTATCGAGAGCCTGGTCATTATAGATCGAGAGATTGACTTTGCAACCGTGCTCCTAACTCAGCTTACCTACGAAGGGTTGATAGATGAAATGTTTGGCATTCAGCACAATCAAGCAGAAATTGATTGCTCTATTGTCGGGCCAACGCCAGGAGCTCAACCGTCTGGAAGGAGTCCAGCAGCTCCAGCACAACAAGGGTTGAAGCGCAAAATACAACTTGAATCCTCCGACAAGCTTTTCGAACAGCTTCGAGATGCGAACGGTGCAATAGTGGACGGTCTGCTGAACAAAGTCGCTCGGCGCTTGCAGAGTGACATGGAAAGTCGGCACACAGCCAAAACCACATCTGAACTCCGAGACTTTGTGAACAGACTTCCCGGATACCAAACGGAACAACAAAGCCTGAAGACGCACATTGGTCTTACAGAAGAGATTATGAAGAACACTCAAGGCGATATCTTCCGGCGCACTCTCGAAGTCCAGCAAAACCTCTACGATGGCTCCGACCCATCATACCAGCATGACACCATCGAAGAGCTTATATCCCGCGACGTTCCGCTCACCGCCGTCCTCCGCCTTCTATGCCTCGAATCCTGTGTCTCAGGAGGCCTCCGCCCTAAAGACCTCGATAGCTTCAAGCGTCAGATCCTTCACGCTTACGGCTACCAACATCTCCTCACCCTCGACGCTCTCGAAAAGATGGGGCTCCTGTCATCTCGGGCATCTGTAAATGTGCTCCTCAACCCTATCGGTATGGGTGGCGGTGCAGCCGAAGCTACCAAGACGAATTACAACTACCTACGTAGGGTCCTCAAGCTTGTGGTAGACGAAGTCAATGAACAGAATCCCAATGACATTGCCTACGTATACAGCGGCTATGCCCCTCTGTCCGTCCGCCTTGTCCAATCCATCATCCAGAAACAACACCTTTTGACCATCACCAAAGGTCAATCCGCCACCTCTAACGGTGTTAGCAGCACTGCGCATGGTTGGCAAGGCTTCGAAGATGCTCTTCGCAATGTTAAAGGGGAGACTTTCAATAAAGTGCAGAAAGGAGACGAGCATGCGGTCAAGGCGAGACATATGCTTGCGGGTACTGGGGGAAAGGTGAAGACTGTGGTGGTGATGTTCTTGGGTGGGATCACATTTACCGAAATTGCGGCGCTGAGATTCGTGGCGAAGAGAGAGGAGGGGAGGAGAAAGATTCTGATTTGTACGACTGATGTCATAAGTGGAAATCGGATGATGGAGGCGGCGATTGAGAAGGGGGATTTTGGGAAAGGGTAAGGTGGTGAGAAGGCCAAACCGCTCTGGCCCATGGGACATCCTAGCAATAAGACATTCTTCCTCGGCACTGTCCATCTAGAGTAATCATTTGTCCAACAGTGCAGCAGTGCCAAGAGATATTGTGCGATTAGGTACGCGCGTCGTGCCGAAGTGCCTTAGCGTTGACGATCCCGGCTAGGGCCGACTGCGGTTGCTGGCTGCAGCTTCTTGGAAGATTGAACTAGCACGTTCTGCTGCACTCTTTTGCATCCATCAGCTTTTGCAAACTCCGGCTGCTTGATATTTCATTCCTTCTTCTCATTTCATTCCTTCTTCACCCTTCAAATTCCCTGAGACCTTGGTTTATCTCCATTGTTCAACGGTCCATGATGTTCGCCAATAAACGTCTAGGAAAAGTGAGACTCCTACTCCTCTCTCATCATCCCCATATTACCCCCGCTGACATTGCATCTAGGAGCTCGCCAAAGTAAATCCGCAACCCCTTTTTCCTCCAAACCGTATTATATCAGCCTGACCCCCAGACCTCAGATCCAAGAATCCCTCCCTCCAGGTATCGACTTCGTCACCGCCCCTGACTTCCAACAATGGGAAATGGATATCCGCGTCCTAGACGCCAACCCACTCTACTTGAATCAGATATATCGCCTGCGCTTTCGATTTAGCTCCAATTACCCAATAGGTAGTCATCACGTCTGGTCCCTTGCCTCCCGGCACCCTTCTCAAATTCGACCTCGAGCAAAGCTGATGCCCTTGATCCCTATAGAAGCACCCGAGGTTATATTCGTCTCCCTCTCGCAGCCTCCCCGTACCATCCCCATCCACCCGCATATCTACTCGAACGGCATCATCTGTCTCGACCTGCTGGGCACGCAAGGCTGGTCGCCCGTTCAAAACGTGGAGTCTGTATGTATGAGTCTCCAGAGTATGTTGACGGGTAACACGAAAAATGAGCGGCCGCCGGGCGACGAGGAGTTTGTTAGGAGGAATACGCAGCGGCCAAGGGACATTCGGTTCGTCTATGAGGATAGCTCCGTCTGAAGCGGGATTGGGTGGAGGAGAGGAGTCGGGAGGACTAGGTGGAGGGAGGTGTGGAGATGGAATTCATTGATTGAGCTTGTGGGTTTAGCGAGGCGTTCTTTTCGGCGAATACTTGGGAGGAATTGCTTGCCCTACAGCATGAATGCATTTTAAAGATATCAAATGCAGCGGGAAAGGCTTTGACGGATTTCTGAGTGCTTTGGGAGCATACATAAAGGAGCGCTACTTGGTAATACCCAGTTCTCAGGTTGAGACGATATCAGATTCCGATACCACGATAGAGTTCTGTTGCGAATATCTTAGCTGTTGTTGAGATCGAGCAGCAGATAAAGAAAGGAACGCCTTGTACGCGCAACGTTTCTGAATGCCGTGCTATTCCGAAAGCTCAGCAGCCAGGAGCTTCGGGAATACCGTTAGTGGCCTCTTTATGTCCGGTCTTGCCAAGTCATTTGTTGTATTGACCGATACTCCAATACGGATTATGCCCATGCACTACTTTAATTCAGCTTTGGCGCTCCTTGCTTTTCGAAATCAAGTGGACATACCCTAATATGTCTTCAGTGACTAATGGAGATCGCGGTTCAAGAGAAAGATGGTAAAGATCCTAGCATATTCGAATACGATAGGACAAGAAGTTGACGAGCTTTCCAGGACATATCTCGACAACCTCTTGAACAAGCCCGGCCCGGCATCTGATCCAGATTGGGTCCCTGGCCCTGAGACAATCAGTGCTCTAGAATCGTCAAAGGTTCTGTTAGTGAGGACACAAAACTCGCAGCGCGGCTGACATACTAATATGTTGTAGGGTTATGTATGTGCTCGCGACGTCTCTCAAACTTTGGCCTGATACTGATAAGCTATAGAGGGGCTGGAGGGTTAGGATGCGAGATCCTAAAGAATCTAGCTCTTTCGGGATTCAAAGATATCCATGTCATTGATATGGGTATGCGCCCTTAAGCAAGAACATTTCTAGAACTGGTTCTGACAAGATGTAGACACTATCGACGTCTCCAATCTGAATCGTCAGTTCTTGTTTCGAGAAGCTGATGTCGGAAAGTCCAAGGCCGAAGTGGCTGCAGCGTTCGTTGAGAAGAGAGTTAAAGGTGTCAAAATCATTCCGTACAATGGCAAAATCCAGGATAAGGACGAGGAATACTACATGCAATTTAAGATGGTCATTTGCGGTCTTGATAGCATCGAGGCAAGACGATGGATTAATGCCACTTTGGTGGATATGGTTGACATGGAGGATCCTGAGAGTTTGAAACCACTCATCGATGGAGGAACCGAAGGTAGGTGCAAAAGTGCCTTCGGTCTACATTTTGCACGTTGATGAGGATTTCGCAGGGTTCAAGGGCCAAGCCAGAGTCATTTTACCCACCATGAACTCGTGCATAGAATGCCAGCTGGACATGCATGCTCCTCGCGCCGCTGTACCATTGTGCACGCTAGCGACAATACCGCGGCAGCCATCACATTGTATAGAATGGGCGCACATCATTGCATGGGAGGAGCATCGCAAAGACGAAGTCCTCGACACCGACGACCCTGAACACATTACTTGGCTGTACCAAAAAGCTTTAGCCCGTGCCCAAGAATTCAATATCCCAGGGGTTACCTATTCTTTGACTCAAGGAGTCGTCAAGAACATAATCCCAGCCATCGCATCCACAAATGCCATTATTGCCGCTAGTTGCTGCAACGAAGCGTTCAAGATCGCAACAAGCTGCAATCCGTTCCTCCAAAACTACATGATGTACAGTGGGGATGAGGGTGTCTACACATACACATTCGAGACCGAACGGAAAGAGGACTGTCCTGTATGCGGGAACCTGGCCAGAAATCTAACGGTCAATCCCGATATGACTTTGCAAGAGTTCATCGACAGCTTGGGCGAGCGAGCAGAAGCTCAGCTCAAAAAGCCTACTTTAAGAAGCGAAGAAAAATCATTGTACTCTCAGTTTCCTCAATCACTTAGACAGCAGACAGCGCCAAATCTCACCAAGAAACTTTCGGAATTGGTTGTTGATGGGGAAGAGATCGGCGTCTCCGACCCGGCATTCACCATTGCCTTCAAGTATAAGCTTATCTTCAGCTCTTGATATGCGGCTGTACTACCAGCCACATCTCTTGATGGCCAGCATAATTCAACACGCTCACCAAAGCAAAGTCGGACGAAGCATCTTTTCGCAGCACATCCGAAGCTCGCACGGGCGCTTGTTTGCTTCCAGCCCGAGTTGTCTGTGGTCGAGCATAGCGAAAAACGCTATACTGCTAGCAATGCTCACGCCTGACGAAGATATGCTACGAAACGGGACGGCAGGATATCCAGTTTGAGTTCTGCGGAATCAAGACTTGACTGCGAATAAGTAGATATCGTCTCAAGTAGAAGCGATGGCATCGCCTCAGACGCCAGATATCAGCCATGAGGCTAATCAGATCTAAGTTCCCTAAGCGCCCTGCAATGCCGCTTTTTGGTCATGCCGTCGTGTCCTCTCATATCATCTCATGACATTGGCGAATTGTCGCTTGAGCCGGCTGCACTTCGCTTTGAGAATTTTTACGCTCTCCAAGAAGAGGTAGTCGCTCGCGAACTGTCCAGTACTCTCGACACTGAAGATGAAATGATCCCTCACCCTCCCTAACTTCACCTTTCCCTGAAACTCCTCATGCCTCAAACACTCCCTGCTAACCGTATCCTTGAATGTATTCTTCACCACTGCTTTCGTCTCCCCAACCATCCCCTTCAACTCCTCGCCCATCTCACTTTCTTCCTCTGTCACATTTTCCAACCCAATGACGCCCTTTGGGAAACATCTAGCAAACTTCCTGGCGTCGTTCCCAATGATGGGCTTGACAATATCGATCGTTGGCAACAACCGGTACGTCGCGGTAGCCACAGGACTGAACTTGGTATGATCTGCCCCGATCCCTTTAATGCAGTGCATGTCCAGATCAATGACATGCCCTGGCCGCATCTTCGCAAGTAGAATATCCGGATTCACTGGCCGAACATGCCCATCTGGCTCGGGAAACTCCTTATTTTGCCGTCCCGTAGGCTCGAAGGTGATCTGCTTTGCATACACACTTGAGTTGACATACAACTTCTCCGGATCCGTCTCCCCACTCCTGACACCCTCTGCGCCTCTCCACTCACATTCTGCATGGAGCTTCAAAATTATCGTGTTGTTGTCCGTAGCATTATCTCTATCGTCTCCTCCGTCATCATCATCCTGTGTAGCAGGTTTCTTATAAAATTGTAACCAATTCAGGCCTGAGAGGGAGGCTGTCAAAGGAACTAGACCGAGCCGTGCAGCGAGCACTTCGTCGTGCACTATCGAGGTGTTGTTGTGGACGAAGACAATCTCGATAGCTAGGGTTGGAATTTCAGCGATCATAATCCGGCGGAAGGCGTTGGCGATGCTGGCGTCGATACCAATAAGGGAGAAGGAGGCATCGAGGGGGTCATTTTTATGGAATTGGACTTTGAAATTCTTCTAGAGTCAATAGGAGGACTGGCGAAGAGGGATGGGGGAAGCAAGCACTTGGGAGAACTTCTCCAGGCTCCATTCGTGGTCCTCGCCCGGATGGTGGCCGGGAAAGTCTGTGGATGTGACATTTGTGACTGTTTCGGCGTTAACGCCTACAATCTTTGTAAACTTAGCACATGAAAGTTGGAAACGACCGATGTTTTATCACACCTTCCGGCGCCGAGCTTCCTCTGGCGATATCGGCAGTGGAGTCATGATGGTTGCGATTTTACAATTTTGCACCATGATTTGACGAAGCTTCAGAAAGTTAAGCGCGCCAAAGCGGCAATCAGCCGCCGGCGGAGAAAGTCGATGCATCATCGAAGCTCCAATATTCCACATGCGACAAACCATATCAACTCCACTCTAACAGTGTCTCTAGTCCCTTCCCGACCCTCCTGTACTCCTTCTCCTTCCAGCCATCGGGCACAATGGCATCACCCTTCGTCCGCTTGGCCGGGAACTCAGCGAAACGACTTTGCCTCCGGCCCGTCACCCCACGCACTTTCCTCTCCTGTCCTAGCTACAAAAGAACAATCGCAAACTCATCGCCTCGCCGTTATGCCACTCCCTCCGAACAGCCTGCAGAACAAACTGGCACTCGTCTCGTCCCTGTTGACGAGCGCTTTGGCCACCCTATAAACCCCGATGAGCCCCAACATATGAACCTCACCCCAGACGACGGGGACGTGGTTGAAAACCGCAAAATAAGACACTACACGGTAAACTTCGGACCCCAGCATCCCGCTGCGCATGGTGTGTTACGTTTGATACTCGAGCTCAATGGCGAAGAAATTGTTCGCGCGGACCCGCATGTTGGACTACTACATCGCGGAACGGAGAAATTGATTGAATACAAGACATATTTGCAGGCCTTACCGTATTTTGATCGCCTGGATTACGTGTCCATGATGACGAACGAACAGTGCTTTTCGCTTGCGGTGGAGAAGCTGTTGAATATTGAGGTTCCTGAGCGGGCGAAGTGGATTAGGACATTGTTTGGAGAGATTACGAGGGTGCTGAACCATCTGATGAGTGTACTTAGTCATGCTATGGATGTTGGAGCGCTCACGCCGTTCTTGTGGGGATTTGAGGAGAGGGAGAAGTTGATGGTATGATACCTCTCCCATGTTCAATCCGTGCGCTTTGGCAATCACCTCCCTCACGCCCAACGAAAAGCTAAGAAATTAACAGGAATTCTACGAACGTGTCTCTGGCGCCCGCCTCCACGCCGCCTACGTCCGCCCCGGCGGCGTCCACCAAGACCTCCCTATCGGTCTCCTGGACGACATCTACCAATGGGCGACGCAATTCGGCGACCGCATTGACGAAACTGAGGAACTACTCACCGACAACCGAATCTGGAAAGGTCGAACCCAAGGCATCGGCGTCGTTTCTGCTGCCGACGCTCTCAACTACTCCTTCTCTGGTGTCATGCTCCGAGGCAGCGGTGTACCTTGGGATGTACGCAAGAGCCAACCATATGATGCGTACGATCAGGTGGAGTTTGACGTCCCCGTTGGTGTTAATGGAGACTGCTACGACCGTTATCTCTGCCGCATGGAAGAATTCCGCCAATCGCTCCGCATTATCCACCAGTGCCTCAACAAAATGCCCCCAGGCCCCATCCGAGTTGAAGACTACAAGATCTCGCCACCTCCCCGTGCCGCCATGAAAGAAAACATGGAAGCTCTCATTCACCACTTCCTGCTTTTCACAAAAGGCTACACCGTCCCTCCAGGAGAGACTTATAGCGCGATCGAAGCGCCAAAGGGGGAGATGGGAGTCTTTGTGGTGAGTGATGGCAGCGAGAGACCTTATAGATGTAAGATTAGGGCGCCGGGGTTTGCACATTTAGGGAGCTTTGATCAAATTAGTCGGGGGCATTTATTGGCGGATGCCGTGGCGATCATTGGGACAATGGATTTGGTGAGTCGCTTCCTGCTGATGTACTGGTGTGATGCGCTTTGCTGACTTGGTGGTTACAGGTGTTTGGGGAAGTTGACCGATAGATTTCTCATAGAAAGAGGGAAGAAAATGGCTGCATTGGCGTTTGAATGGGTTGTTGTACATAGTTCTACAGCGAATGAATGATCTGCATCACGAGGCCGCATGCTCACCATTGGCTTTCCTATGATGGCATTCGCTAGTCGCTTTCGAAACCCCTACCGGTTCGTCAATGAGGCACGTACACGTTGAAACAGCCTTTTCAAGGGCGTGTGGACAGCCTTCCGGTAGGTGCCCATGGCCCTCACGAATACCACACTACTCTCCATCGCTCGGGTTACAGAGTGCTTAGAATTAGTTATTCACGTAGACTGGGATATAAGCACAGCTCTCCATGAAACAGGCGATCATCCCTCGAGAACGACCAGTCACATAACTCAATGGACCATTGGATTTCAATGAAATGCTTGATTACTCTTCTGTTCTAAACGGAAATGAAACGACGATTGTATGATCCGTGAGGATCGCCTCCTGACGCCGGGGGTATATCCAGCCGTAAAAGTACCCATATTAACACACCATTGTTCTCCATATCCACAGAGTTGCCGCTATAGACTGCGTGAAAGTAATCCTCCGCATCACGCCTAGTTGTCATCCAGTCCAGTATGGTCACCGTCATCATCCTCCCCATCCGTGTCTGTCTCCCCGGCTGGATCGTCACGCCAGAATTCAGCAGCAGACCGCAAAGCCCGTTCCCACGCGACCGTAAGCCTACGTAACTCCGCCTCCACGACCTCCACGGGAGCATCGCCAGCCATGGCAGCAGCACTGGGTGGGCTGGGACGGGCGATCTCGTCCGGTGTGGAGCCGTTGAAGCTATCTGTCGGTGAGTGAGTGAGTCCGTCGTGAGTGCCGCGTGCACGCTCAGTAAGTTCGTAGGATGATGTGCCGTTGGTAGCTGGGTGATCTATGATCGTGGCGAACTGAGACTGATCATCTTCTGGTCCAGCTCTGGTGGTGGGGCTAATTGCGTCGATGTGGTAGTCGTCGCGTGATGCAGGTGCACTGTAATCAAATTCATGTGTGTCGATCATGGCTGCAGAGCCGGCTGCATTGGCGTACGATTGGTACGGAGCAGCTGCGTCGTACTGCTGTGGCGAAAGGGCGTTGTGGCTATACTGCTGTGGTGGCGGAGCATTGTAGTCGTACGAGCCTTCATTCATCAGAGCGTCGAGATCGAGGGTCTGGCGAGAAATCGCGGTGTCGTTGTTATGAAGCATAGGAGGTTCCACTGGAGCTGTTGCATAATGTTGAAGAGTGGGGCGACTAGGAAAGGCAAAAGGATGCCCGGCCACTTCGACGTCGTCACCTGGGGCCCCAAGGTCCTCGAAGCTGTGGTTAGGGACCCGATGGTTCTGGTCCCAGTGGGGGATAATGCTAGGCTCTTGGGCGTACTCATGCTGAGGCTCTTGAGCTGGTCTGGAGGCCGAGTCAAAGTCCCAAGTTTGCAGCAATGTTCCTCGACGGGCGTCTCGGTCAATGGGTTGCTCAACAGGGTTTTCACCAGGTTGTTCACTTTGATTGGCTCGAGCAGTGTCCACTGGTGTGCCCCGAAAGTTTGACTTCTTCTTATTATTTTCTTTTTGACTGGCATCGGATTCCGAAGTATCATTGCGGAGCTGTAAGTCAGAGCGAGGACGAGTAGCTTCTGAGCCTGAGTAGCCTCCACCCTCAAAAAAGTTGGCGAAGCGTGCACCGACTCCTCTGATTCGTGATTCTTGTGATGCCGTAGTCTTCATTGTGATGCCATAAGTCGGATCGATGTTGTCATCGGGGTGATCTGCCAGATTGCTAGGCAATCGTGGCGAGGCATCTGGCGTGTAGGAGGATTCGGGAATTAATGAATTGAGGTTATTCTCTTCGCGTTGTGCCAACTCTAGATCCATAGTAGGATCCATTGCTGTATCGATGTGGAATGATGGAATTGGGTTGTCGACGTTATCATAGGCTGACTCTCCGATGTTCACCACACTAAACCTCCAATCTCCAAGATCTTTCTGATCTTCAGGAAATTCGGCCGCAGCTGCTCCAGAAGGTTGGATAAGCGATTGACGTTGGCCTCCTGATGATGCCCACTCTTCATAGACTCTGATCAGTTGCTGGAGTGTGGTTGTCGGGTATGTTTTTTCAGTATCGTGGAAATACGGGTGTTGGAGGACCTCGTCCATAGACGGGCGTCTTTTGGGGTTTATATCCAGCACACATGCCACTAAATCGCATAGCCTCTGTGAGAACCCGTCTTCTTCAGGCTTCAGCCTTGGAGTTATGCGCTTGTTCATCAAATCTATTTGACGTGCACTCACTAAACCTGAGTTTGGTGGTCTTCCTTTGGCCATCTCATACAGAGTACAGCCATAAGACCAGACATCAATCTGATTGACTTGTCAGCCTCTGTCTAGAGCCAAGCCGCAACATCGCTTTTGACATCTTTGTCACTCACCTCTACGCCGTAATCTGTACCTTTAGGTGCTTGCCGGTCATCTCCAAGGTTAGGTTTCGCATGTTTCAATACCTCTGGGGCCATCCAATTGAAAGTGCCAATTATGGTTCCACGTCTATCGGCCTTCGTTTCCATCATACCAGCAACACCAAAGTCGATTATCTGAACTCGGCCTTCTTCATGCACCATTACATTTGCAGCTGCACAAAAAAGAGTCAGTCAGCATCTGGTTTCATATGCAGATAGGACTTGAAAACAGCTCCCACAACAAAGCGACTTTGATACTAGTGCTTACCTTTCAGGTCTCTGTGTATTATGCCGCAATTGTGGATTGCTTTCAGGCCTATTGCTACCTCACGAGCAATGACCAAAATGTAGGACTCATCTAGCTTTCCCCCAGTGCCTTGCATCTATCATCTATCAGCATGTCACTTCAATTCTGACACACGAGTGGGGCTGAGATAGTTCGGGAAGATAACATGGAGTTGGCGACATACTAGCGCTTTCACACTGCCACCTGGTACGTATTCGCTGATAATCCAAAGCTGAGCCTCTACTTCCATTACGTCAAAAATCTGATTGACGTTCGGCGCTCCTGCCAACTTTTTGAGAACTTTAGTCTCGTGCATGAATTCTTTGATACTTTCGTCTCGAAATTTTGCACTGGCACGGATATCTACTGCGTCTGCATCCATAACCTTGATAGCGAACTGTTCCTGAGAGACTTTATGAACCCTTACAAGAGATGTTAGCTCAAGCATACGCAAGATCCAGTACTGTGTCAAATAATTCAGCCGCAAAAGCACAAAGAACAATACTGGTTTGCAACGGATAGTGAGACGACCTCTAATTTTCCGGCTTTGGATTTTTCGAACAGATGCAAAGAATAGATCTCTAAACCATGAAATGTCCAGAATGATGGAAAATTGAAGGATGAGACTTACGCTCTGAAGACTCGCCCATAGGCACCCTTGCCGATGAAGTCCTCGAATTGATAAGGGGGAGCAGGTTTGCCGGTCCTACGGGCCCACTCATCGGTTGCATCTTGTTGTCTCTTGACTTGGCTTTTCAAGAAAATTTGGTGCGGGGTGATCCGCTGAATACTTGCAGCGGCCACATCGAGATAACCAGTGCGTCTGAGCCCAGCCATGTTGGATTCTGCGCGTTTTGGTTGGCGATGGTGAAGACCTCGGTGGATTGCTGGGTAAACTCTCCTGCTGCCCACCTCCTGGACAGTCGGACTGTCTCCGCGACAATCTTGCGAGGTCTCCCGTCTTCGGAGGCCTGGGCGAGTTTTCCGAAGATATCTACTGACCTCGGCGTCACTCGGTGAAATGGCTCGTCTCCGATGCTCTAGCTGAGGCTGTGCGATATCTAGAGTCTCTTGATGGTTGACAGGCGGATTCTCTTGGAGCTGACACTGTTGTTGAAGTTGATGCTGGCGCTCAATCTCCTGGATTCGCAAAGTATACCTTGGACGCAATGGATTTCTCTCTGGAATTGGCGGCGGAGGAGTCTCTACTCTCTGCGGGGTCCCTGGCTGCACAGGATTTGCTGGACGCGGTTGTGGTGCGGCCGGATTTCTACGGCTCCTGTTAGCCCACGTGATATTCACCAGACCCTGCTGCAAGGTTTGTTCCGGGTCGTCAATTCGGGGAGCCACGACATTCATTACGCCTGTGAAGAGGCCCATAACGGCGGTGTTGATGATTGTTGTCAAGGTACGAAAGTATGAAAGTGGTGCATATTGGTGGAGGAGAGTAAGAAAGATGAAAACGCGAGCTCACTTTTGGTGCTGTTCGAATGTTTTCTACGTGATCTGTTGTTTCTTCACCAGCAAGCCTAACAACACTTTCCCCCCTCCCTCCACCACCAGCAACGATGGAGTTCTATTCTTTCATGGGGGTCATCAAGCTTCACAGGATACATAGGGAGGTGTTCACGGCGACAGAAGCATATTCCAAACATATATCGTTGAAAAGACGGTCCGGGGAAGATTCAGACTAGGAGAATTTGAGGTTCCACAGCCAAAATTGCTCCATTCACGTGACGTCTTCTCCGGTATTAGCTGTCGATCATCCGCTGGCTAGCCGTTTAGAGTTACTCTTTACTCTGTCGGCAAAACATGCTGAGACTGCAGGAAAAGTCAGAAAGCAACATTTGTCATTTTTATAAGCTCTGATGTGAGAGCTTTGTCACTGTTCGTGCATGAAATTGGCCCCTGGGAAGCACAGAGATGTCTAGGTCAGTAATCAAAGGATTCAGCAATCCGGAACACACTATCCAAGCAAGTCCTTACTCTTCAGAACCAGCACACGCCTCGCAGCATGAGAAAGCATTGGCAGGCTCTATCTTACCGACAGAGTCTTCTATGGAAAGGCAGAGCAAGGCAAGGCAACTATTCCAAGTCCGTGCATTTTGGACCAAGGCCGGTCCCTACGAGAAGATGACACCAAAGGCGGCTCGGCCTGAAGAGATGGAGCCTAGGAGCTCAAGAGCTTAGAGACGACACGCCCTCCACGATGGTCACTGGATCCTGTAGAGCACAATGGGCAGTGGCTGTACAACAGCGTCACTAATATTCGGCCATCCATTGCTGCAGGTGTTGCATCCTGAGCGGAGTCGTCAGAGCGCATCTCCGCTCTAGCAACCCCATGATCTCCGGATGGAATTGTTTCTTCTTTGTTTTTTCTTTCCATTTGCTTACGAGAAACTTGATTTGCGAAGCTCCTCCCACATTTCCAGCTTTATGAAAGCGACTACTGAATAATGACTGAACGACTTAACAAGGGAAATGGCAAGAGAATGGAAAGAGAGTCGAATGCGCCGTTGGCCTGAAACATGCCAAGACCTAAGTGGAAGCAGTGAAACCGCACGCCACGCTATGGCTTCTCCGTATGCCCCAAGCGGCTTACTCTACCTCGATTCTGTTATGGAACACGGTTTGGTTGGTCGTTGGTCAGAGTAATGCTGTTGACTTCAGGATGCATCCTCAGTTTATTATCATTAAGTATTAACTTATTAAGGTCTATCAATGAGCACAGCCAGGTTACAGGTAGGTAGTCTGTCTCATGAGTTGGACAACATATATCTCTGGGCCTTGCCCCTCTGTTCTACTCATACACCTACACAACATCAGCCCTTTCCCTTTCGCTGACATTTCCAACACTGCCAAAATGCTTATTTCAACGCCTAAATATCTAGCCCCCTTCCTTACCTTCTTCGCCCTCATCCTTCTGTTCCTCACTCGCCGTCATATGATCCAAGGTTTTCCTGGGCAAAGAGCAACAGAGTATATCTACGAAAACTTTGACCAGACGGTCATTGGAGGCGGAATGACCGAGCTCCAGGAGACCACTGTGTATAACAAGCTTTCTGGAGACACTCCGAGCGATATCGAGGCCAATTGGTTGGCGACGCTAGGTGCGAAAAGCCTCCTGCAAAAGGTGCAGGAGTTTCGAGACCGCATCCAGGCCAGCTACAATGATGATTGCAGGAAGAGCGTCTACCAGACGCTAGAGTACGCTAAGCTCGAGCTAGAGAATGTTGGAAAGCAGCCTTTCAATACGAAGAAGATAATACAAGGCGTACAGAAACTCAAGGTCGCGCTGAAGGCCGCTGAGGAGGTCATCGCTCGGGGTCCCGAGCCAAAGACTATGGTCTCCAAATCTGCAGACTGAGGTACAGCAGCCACTCAACCGGAAGAAGCCTTTCAGAAAACCGAAGTAGATAGAAAATGCAAGGAGAAAGCTGCCGCTTTGGCGCAATTGCAGAATGCCGAGCTTGGTGCAGTCATGGCGGAGTCGAAGGAGGGTCCGAACTTTCATTCAAGGGCCACCTCCTAGAGGACAACTACCATGAGGGCGTTGACCAATTGTTCTTCGGCGCAATTTGGATCGCGGCTCAAGCTTTGAAGCTCTGCACTCTATTCAGACACAGACCTCAACGATGTCCATTGCGGATCTATGCAGAAGAATACTGCATTTGATGCCTCTTACACTCGCATCGCCTGAAAATCTTTCTGGGCATTGACTCAACCGGTACAAGTCTGTGCGCGCTTTTGAGAAACTTGCTTGGGATGTCGTCAATCCCATGCGCACTGCAAACCTAAACCCTGGAAGATATATGCGAGGATATTTCTCACCAAAACGTCTCTTACAAACCGTTTATCCGCCCATACTCGACGAAAACCGAATTTGCCTCGGGAGAGCAGCCGCCATCCTCAACAGCAACCTTTGAAAGAGGACTCTGAGCCAAGCGAGAAATATGGGCCACTGCATGTCTCACCCGCACTACCGCGACGACATCTATCCCTCCTCAAATACGGCCACCAAGCGGAAAGATACATACGCAAGAGTGGGTGCGAGATCAACGTCTCCCAAGAAACCGGCAGTGAGAAAAGGAGATGGGAAGGAGAAAGAGATACAGGGACGGCGCGATGACGGGAGTTGGTCAGCCCTTCAAACGACCTTTATGACGAGCAATATGCTCAATTTGGATATCGCCCTTGGTATCATCTGATAGATTAGATTGAATTTCCCATCATCACATCCGCAAGTTGGCACAATTTCATGCATTTGCAGAGAGTCTGCTGAAGAGTTCTATACGTCCATCAAGCAAATTCGTGATCCTGCTGCGTGAAGCTCCTGATTGATCTTGTAGAGTAATGCCATAGTCGCCCGGACTCTCTATGAGCTAGGGAGGTTCTCCACTCTTCTCCACCACCAATCTCAACTCATCCTAGTATCAACCATCTCCCTTCCTCGTATGACCACTTTCGTCCGCAATAGCCTGAGCGTCAGGCTCGCGGTCGGCTTGTAGAGTACTCTACTCAAGGATCAGTGGCAAGGGTGTGACAAAATTTGATCCCAAGGCTTTGTCTGCGTCTCCGTGTTGGACGTCATCTTGTCGAGACTACCTACCTAAGCATGTGAGAAACCGCTATCAGTTGGGTACGCTTCTAAGAAAGTAAGAGCATCGGTCATAAATCATGTATAGAGGGAATCTTAAGACTTCTTAAATCCCACTGTGGCAAGTTTGCCGGTTGCATTGTGAACCTTGGAAATTTCGAGGTTCCTCCTCAGTAGGACTTGGAGGTTTTAAAGTTTTTGCCCGCCAAATTCTCCCTCTATGCATGATTTATGACCGATGCTCTTACCAAGTGTGTTCACGACCTTGAGAAAAGCACGAAGGCACTTCGTGCCACCGGGCATAAGTTGTAGACGGAAGAGCTGAATAAAGTAAGGTTGATGTAAGTGGAAACGCGAGCGCCTGCCCTTCTTATGAAACGCTTCAATTGCCCAGCCCAATCTACTCGACCTCCAGCACAATATTCTTTTGTAGGCTCTCGTTTCATCCATCTTTGTGCAAGATTTCAACTCTCTTTGGGTCAGTGGTCAAGCAGAAGTGTTACATCTGCCGAAAGACGCGAAAGTTACTCCTGCAAACTTCTAGATCAAACACGACTCGAGCAGCCAGAGTGGCAGCAGTGTCCAGTCTCGTCAAATATCGCGTGATGACCGAGGGGCGAGGTCGGTTTTGAAGGTGAAGCGCGAAGAAGAGCAAGCGGATGAGCGACGCAACGCTCCTGGCTCCGTCACCACCCACAGCAGCACAAGAGCCCCAATCTTTCCATCTCGAATTCCTGCTGGACCACAGAGATCTATGCTCTGACCAAGAGCCTCGCCGTTGATGCCGTGTTCCACGAAGCCGCTGTTTTGGAATGACACTCCGTGGCTCGGGCGCGAAATTCCCAGTGAATTGACGCTTAGCATACGCATCATACAAAGCATTCCGCCAGTGGAGATTATAAAATACCTACTCCATTGATGCTTGATATCGGGTACGCGCAGGAAAAAATGTTGGGCGGCGGCGGCGACAGCATTCGATAGTACGCCGTCTTCCTGAACCTCAACCAGACCGTAAGTACAGTCAGCAACTGCAGACTACCGAAAAATTGGACCGACAAAGTGATGGTACCCATCATTTTTTGGCACCTGAGATCAGGTCACATACATCACCTCACGAGCAATCACGAGCTGATCGTCATGAACAGTCACCCTCACAGGATGGAAGGCATGGATCCAAGCGCTAGCGATTATTTTACGAGTACTTTTGCGCCCAACCTACTCGCAAGGGGTCTGGGACACAGTCGTAGAGACTACACAGCGAACTGATTTTGAAGATTTCAGGGCGTGTTCCTCGCAGCTGTCGGCTGTGTGAATCCTACTCATATGGTCTCCGAGGCTAGCGAGAAGATGTGGAAAGAGACACGTCGGCAGCTCGGTCTTACTAGGAATGCATGGATATGCAATATATTCCGAGGGCCGGTGTGGAGGTTCGCGTCGAAAGCGGAATGACGTTTGGAGTGAAATCATCTGAGAGCTGCTTTGAGGAGGCTTGAACATCCGGTCTACATGTGTCGGCACGGCTCTCGCTCTTAGGGTGAGGGAAAGACCAAAAAGTCGCGATATCGAGAATTAAAACGAGTATCGGTTCGAATCCTTCAAATTGATTTGGACCGTCGCAATTGGTCTTTCAGGTTATATTCCAAGGCTGTTAGATCTCCGCATGCGATCCCTCCCACTCGTTAGGGAATTATTTAGACGTACCACTCATTGAAAGCCTCGTCCAATCCTAGGTGTCAAAGGTCTCTTCACCGCTCCCTGTGTCGAGACACGCTTGATCGCTGAAGTGACCGGCCTTTTGATGGCTGTCCCCAGCTCCGCAGCTTTCGCAATTCTTTGAGCCTCTCGCTCTTTGTCTTCAGCCATCTTCGCCTCGATCTCCATCTTTCGGTTGAATTCATGTTCTGTGACTCGTTTCTCGCGGGCCGAGTAGCCCTTTTCTTTCACAGAGTAGAAGACACCTCCAAGTTCGGCAAGCCACTGATAAAGCTGTGAGCATGTAGCAGATTCTGAGAGAAGAGATGCGACTTACGTGTGGATCCACAGCAGTGACAGTGGACATGTACTCCTTCGAAGTGAGGATGAGCTCATGATACACCACATAATCTGGCATGAACCCTGAACCATACAAGGCGCTTGTAGGGTGCAACTGCACAGTGACGCTGGTCCTTAGATTGATATACTCTCCAACACCTTTCTGTTTAGCAGCCTGGTGATAGTAGCCCGAGCAGATGCACTTCCGGATGACGTCCCAATCAGTACCACAACTAGTCAGTTCCATTTTCTGTACCTTCATGATGTCGTGCAACTGTTCTCGGATCTCCTTGGCCCGTCTGACGGCCTTTGGATGGAGGAAATGTCGGATACACCAGCCATCTGAATACCCATTTGCTTTCCATAGTGTGTACACGTGAAGGAGGGTGAGATGATCTGATTCGGAAACAAAGAACTTTTCTCGAGCTGCGTCTGATTCTTCTTGTCGCTCTTTCGGGCGGTAGAAGACACTGGGCACCGAGAGCATGGAGACAATCGTTAGCATTTCCTCACTGCAGCCGTAATCCTCTGAGGTGATGATCAGCTTAGCGAGCGAGGGGTCCATAGGAAATGCGGTCATTTTCTTGCCCATGGGAGTAAGATCGCCAATGTTGTCAAGCGCTCCCAAAGCCCAGAGATCGAAGAGCGAGGTCGTAATCGTATCTTGGGGTGGTGGATCCATGAAGTCGAAGTCGAGAAGATCCCTCACGCCCAATGACTTCAGCAGTAGGACAGTGTTAGCTAAATTAGTTCTTTGGATTTCCGGTATGGTCTGGATATAGAACTCATCCTTGAATGCAGCCTCGGTGAACAGATGAAACGATTTGCCCGGGCCTGTCCTTCCCGCACGTCCAGCACGCTGAGATGCATTGGCCTGGGAAATCGGCGTAATTTGTAGAGCGTCCATGCCCATTCGAGGATTGTAAACTTTAAGCTTCGAAAAGCCAGCGTCGACAACGTACATGATACCGTCCACAGTCAGACTGGTCTCCGCAATATTTGTAGCCACAATGACCTTGCGCACGCCAGGCGCTGCCTTTTCAAAAATTTTCGCCTGTAGATCCGCTGGCATTTGACTGTAGATTGGGAGAATGCTCAACTTCGGTGGGTCGTTGAGCAAATTTAATCGCTCCTCCACAAGCTCACAGGTTATTTCAATGTCCTCCTGGCCGGTCATGAAGACCAGGATATCGCCCGCAGGCTGGGACACATGGATGGCCAAGACCTGCTTGACAGCGCTGTCTACATAGTCTTCGCAAGGCGTTCGGGAGTATTGTAAATCGACAGGGAAAGTACGCCCGGGGATGAAAAATTCTGGAGCTCCACCATAGAAACGCGAGAATCGATCTGAGTTCATGGTAGCCGACGTGACTATTAGCTTCAGATCTCGCCGCCGAGCCAGAACTTTCTTAATTAGCCCCATAAGTACATCAGTATTGAGCGCACGTTCGTGAGCCTCGTCCATAATTATACAAGAATACCTATCCAGATCAGGTTCGTTGAGGGACTCTCGGAGGAGCACTCCATCCGTCATGTACTTGATAGCGGTCTCCTTGCTGGTGCAGTCTTCGAAACGAATAGCGTAGCCAACTAGTCCGCCAAGCTTGACTTCCATCTCTTCACTTACTCGTTTAGCAACACTCATGGCTGCTACTCTTCGAGGCTGCGTACATCCTATGAGTCCTGATTGTGCGTAGCCGTCTTCGTAGAGAAACTGGGTGAGCTGGGTTGTCTTCCCAGAACCTGTCTGCCCAACCACAATGACCACTTGGTTGTCTCGTATCACTCGAAGCAGCTCTTCCCGCACCGCAAACGCAGGGAGATATTCTCTTTGCTCTCGAAGCGTCTTGTTTTTACTAAAAAGACTTTGTCCTTCGTTTTTCTTCAGGTGCTCAGCAAATTTGTTACCGCTTTTGATCTCTTCTTCGCCCGGAGCTGGCGCCGCACTGTCCCCTTCATCCTCTTTGACACCCATGAGGTTTCCCAATGCAGTACCGGCCATATTGGTCGCCTCTTGCGCCTGCTTCTGCCTTTCCTTTTGTTGCCTCTTCTCCTTCACCACTTTGCTTCCTTTGCGACTAAAGACGGCCATGTCGCTTTGCGGATCCCGGACGGCCGGTACTGGGTCTAATTGTTTAGTGAAGATCTTTCTGCCGTCCAGAAAAGGCGGCTTGATATCATGTACCAACAAGTGCACTCTCGTAGCCTCTTCGTCATCCGCAAAGTCGGCTTCATGATCTCTGCGCTGCGCAACACCTGAAGTGAGCAATCGATTAGTCTCCCAGGCATCCACGTCCCGTTGTTTCTGAACAGCCTTTGCGCTGACCCGGTTGCCCTTCTTTTTCTCGGCCAGGGCGGCTTCTGCTTGCCGGTTGGCCCATGACGCATCTGAACCAAATGGATTATGGGACTCATCACCCAACGTATGCCCAAACTCGTCTCCAGCATACCAGTCTCGGTCTAGGGCGTTGGAGTCTTCCTCATTGACGAATGGTTCCGGTCCGTCAAATTCTTTCTGGCGCGGTGTAGAGGCGTATCTAGAGGCTTGCGGTGTCGACGATGCGGGCGCATTCCTAGAATCATTCTTCTGTATAAATGGTGTCTGATTCCCGTTGGTTCTACTGTGCAATGGGGTTTGGGCAGATCGGAATGTCCTCGCAGTCGACGGTCTTGATGGTACGGCAAACCGGTCAGAGTCGAGCTTACGCCTCTTAAGACTATCTTCGCGAGCCATGATAGTAGTAGTTGTCAACAATGAGGATTGGCTGATCAATTCAAGCTTCGGAGAGGCGGGTGACATCGGCCGAGATCGGCGTGGTGTCGATGAAAAAGTTGTGCCGAAGATCTTCCATCCCACAAACTTTTTGTCTTGGTCCCTCGGTCCACGGGTTTGAAGACAATGGTCTTAAAAGGCCGATCGAAAAAGCCATGTCTATGATCACGGCTTCTTTATGGGTGCCAAGGGGAGCGGCGGCGGCGTTCCCTGAAAAGTACGATGTCGATGAAGACGAACTTGCAAGAATCTCGAAGCTCGCAAAGCTACAACTTGAGGACGCCAAAGAGGATCTAAGCGATGCAAGGAACGGATGCCGAGGCGAAACCGAGACAGAGGATTCGGATGCGGATGAAGGAGGAGTGAAAACGCAGCAATCGCAGGTGTAAGTAGATATCGTGCTTATCATCCCATGTGAGAATCGTCTGATCGATGCTCAGAGACACAGACGATGATCTTAAAGAATACGACCTTGAACATTACGACAGCGATACCGAAGTCAGAGATGGAGAGACAATGGCGATGTTCGGCAACGCCAGGTCACTAGCCTATCATGAATCTAACGCAGATGATCCATATATTACAATGCAAGAGAACGACGACGAGGATGAGGAGAGAGAAGATTTGCAGATCCTGGCCACGGATAACATGATGGTCGCTGCCAAAGTGGAAGACGAAGTTGCACATTTGGAAATCTATGTGTATGAAGACGAGGCAGACAATCTTTACGTTCACCATGACATCATGCTCCCAGCAATACCTCTTTGTGTCGAATGGCTAGATCTACCTGTCGGCAAGGATCCTAATATCGTCGACCCAGATTCAAGAGGCAACTACGTCGCTGTTGGAACGTTTGACCCTGATATCGAGATCTGGGACTTGGATACGATTGATTGTATGTATCCCAACGCCATTCTGGGTCAAGAGACACAAGAAGCAAAAGCGGATCCCGGTCAAGATTTGAAGAAGAAAAAGCGAAAGAAGCACAAGAAAGCCAACGACAACTATCATGTTGATGCAGTACTCTCACTAGCAGCAAACCGACAACATCGCAACCTCCTAGCCTCATCTTCTGCAGACAAGACGGTCAAACTATGGGACTTGAATACCAGCAAATGTGCCAAGTCATACTCACATCATATAGACAAAGTGTGCTCAATAGCCTGGCATCCCCAAGAATCCACCGTGCTCTTGAGTGGCAGCTACGACAGGACCGTTGTAGCAGGGGACATGCGAGCCCCTGATGCAAAAGTGCCAAGGTGGGCCGTGGAAAGTGACGTTGAGACAGTGATGTGGGACCCCCACAATTTGAATCACTTCTACGTCACCACAGAGAACGGAATCATCCACCTATACGATACTCGGAATGCTCCATCGAAGCCTGAAGCCTCTAAAGCGATTTGGCAGTTGCAGGCTCATGACGAGAGTATTTCGTCATTTGATGTCAACCCTGTCATCCCTGGCTTCCTAGCAACAGGATCGACAGACAAGACTATCAAATTGTGGAACGTGCAGCCAACTGGGCCCAGTATGGTGGTGTCTCGCAACCCCGACGTCGGAAGGGTCTTCTCTACCAAGTTCGCCCCCGATCCTGAAGTCGCCTTTAGATTGGCCGTCGCAGGCAGTAAGGGCGCGATGCAAGTCTGGGATACCTCTACCAACGCAGCGGTCCGTCGAGCCTTCGCAAGCCGCATGGCTCCAAGCAGTGGCGATGCCAAAGAGGAGAGATTTGTAGGTGTCGACGAAGACAGCAGCGATTCTGAAGAAGAGGGAGGGAATGAGCCTGGGGGTGCTGATGCCATGCCGGAAAATGGGTGGGAGTCAATGGATGACGATTTACCATAAAATTACGTTGTGATACGACAGACAGCTGATCGGCCTGCTTCGCCTGAAGTCAAGCAGCATGCGAAATGAATCGTTGCTTACAGATACCCCTTTAGCTACTAAGAGTCTTTGGAAGAACAGTCGTCACATCTCTACGCCCTGTCTTGAATCCCGGAACCTATGGCCAGCATCCTACGGTTAATATAGGAGTCGACGCAAGATGTCCTTCAGTTAGGGAAATACGTGAGATTTCTGTTTGGCGTTTCAAACCGACATGAAACCTTTGGCTCTGAATGTGCCGCTTGTGGCATCGCCCAAATGAGGATTGCGTGCGCTGCGGCAGCAGAATCCCCTCAAATTCACAGCACCGGAGAATTATTCGAGAGGCAAATTGATTTCACAAGAGCCTGCGGGGAGTGCTGGTACTCGTGACTGTGACTTTTGAAAGGTGCGCTTAGCAGAGTCGGAGACTCGTGCTGTCAGTAGTAGTAGTAGTAATAATAGTTATTCATGAGGAAGGCCTGCAAAGCTAAGGCCAACCCGGGGTCCTGAGCCAGAAGCCATGCCCCACTAGGTGAGTCCCAACCCCGAATATCACCTCGAGACCTTTTCTCGGGCCTAAAATTATCTTCGAATGTTAAACATTTATCAACTTCGCCGGCGATTTGAAAAAAAGATCTTTAACTCCGCAACTCTCGAGGGAGCCGCTTTATTTCGATATCTTTTTTCTCTCGAATCAAATCCTTATTAAACTTTATAATTATTATTCTAAACACGCAACATACATAAAATCGCTCACGAAATATTCGCTATACGCGATGCCTTCGAGAATGTTTAAAAAGATTGCATCCCTTTTTTATCAACTCGATCTTAAACGCTCATTAAAATCAAAACTTTATAAAACTTTTTATCTCTCTGTCATATCTTAATCTTTTTATTTATTCGTCTTTTGATAACGATAATAAAAATAACGATTATAACGTTCGCATTCGATGATAATTTTGATCTTTAACGAATATTAAAAATGATCTTTTTAACGTGTTTTTATAATCTTAAAAAATTTATTATTTAAATTAATATTAAAGTATATTAATTGCGATCTTTTTAAAATGCTTCTCGAAGCGTTTATCTCTCATTATTACTGCTTTGCATTATCTCTTTATTTTATCAATATCGAAAAAATTATAATAATTTTTTTATTCGTATAATAAAATTAATGATAATAATAATTCGAATGAGATCTCTTAAAAGCATATCGATATTAATCTCTTTATCTTCAATTCAAAGTACGATTTTTTATAATTTTTGATATAACTTATAATGCAATAATATGTGATTTTTTATCTCGATTTCGTGCTCGTAAAAGCATTACGATTCGTTTTGAAATATAATGTTAATAATAATTAAAAAGTTATTTAAATTTGCGTATTTCGTTTTCATTTATATAAATATTGCGTTTTTGATTTTATTTAAAATTTCATATTTATCAAATGTTCGACGATTCGAGATAAATTACAATTTTCTCATTAATTTTTTAATTTATTTAAAATCTATAAGATCGTTTTATGTTTAATTTTATTAATTTATTATTTAAAATTAATGCGTCGCTTATTACAATATAATAAGCGATAATAAATCGAAAAAAATAAGAGCTTTAAGATCTTTGTCGTTATTTTTTCATTAATTAATAACTTTTTTAATCATCAAATCGATCTCTTCGTTTTTTAATATTTTATAATAAATTAAAATTCAATGAATTTCGATTTAACGCTTTAAAATTTCAAAAAGACGAATGATTTTCGTTAATATATATTAATTCGATCGACATTGCGAATAATAAACATTACGAATAATTAATTAATTATTTATATAAATGATAATCGATCGCGTGTTTTCAAATTTTATAAATTCTCTCAAAATTTTTAAGGCGAGAAACAATTCGTAAAGTTTTTCGAAATAAATAATAAATTAAATGTCGAAATTAATATAAATAATTCGCGTCGTGATAAAAACGTTGAAATTTTTCTAAAAAAACATTATTTAAATCGCGAATACATTTATTCTTTCATCAATGTCGTTATTATTTATATAAATGATAACATAATTAAAAAAATCTTAATAAACGATTTGATCGTGACTTTTGATAATCGTTTTCGCATTATTAACGATAATGATATTCGAGAACTTTTATTAAAAAGAGTTGATATACGATATATGAAACTTTAAATCGAATAGTTTAACGTTGTGAATAACTTTATAACGCCTTTGAAATCATTTCAAAAAATTAAATTTAATATATACGACGTTGAGCTTATCACATTTCGTTATTTATTCTCTTATTAAAATTTCATTTTTCATTTTAATCGTTTGAAAACGATCGAAAATAAAATTAATAACGATATAAAGCATAACATCGTTTATAACGTTTTTCAAAATGTATTATATTAATATTAAAAATAATTCGATATTCAAAGTAATTTCGAAGATTATTTTAAAAACTCTCGAGATGATTTTAACGCATCGTTTTTGAATTTTTTACATAAATCTCAAAATCTTTTATTTTCTTTTTTTAATATCATAATCGTTGAATAATGAAAATTAAATTAAAATATAATATGTGAATAAAGAGAGCATTATTAAAATATAAATTATGCGTAAATCTTTAAAATCTAAATCTTAAATAAATTCATTTAAGACGATTAAAATTTAAATCTTATTATTAATTTTACTCTTTATTTTATTAATATAAATATTAAAATGTAAACATTAATTCAAATACATTTTCAAATATTTCAAATTATCTTCGATTTTATAAACGACATTTTTAAAATTCAAAAAAATAAAAATAAAATTAAAAATGAGAGTGAAATGCACGAGATGAAATTTATTTAAATCGAAAATCGAAATATAATTTCTCGTTTAGCGACGATAAATAAAATACATTATCTTTATTTTATTAACGTATTCTTCAATTGTATTCTCTATTATCAATTACTTAATATCATTTATATATTTTATTTTAAAAGATTTCATTTCAAAATAAATTAATTTTTCGATTATATCGTTATTATAATAATAATATAGCGAAAAAAAAACATCTAAATCTTAAAAGATACTCGTTCATTGAGAAAAAACCTTAAACAAAAAATCTAAAACACGAATTCTGATTTCGCGATCGAAAATGAAACTCGTAATTCAATTAATGATTGCATTATCAACTTTACGTTTGCGAAAATTATGAAACAATCGAGAATAATTAACATTATCAAACGCTTCGAAAACGTTTAAACATAAAAGATTATATACTCTCTTTTGTCGTTATATAAAATAAATTTTCTCGATTAATATATATAACGCGTGCTTTATTATTATAGAGTGATAATAAATATATATCACTTTTTGATAAATGTACACCACTTTTTAATACATGTACATTCTTATTTATTTTATATACTTTTACCGACGCATGACCCTTTTTGAAATTCTTGAAAAAAGTGAAATATGTAATCAAATAGATTTTCGTAAGAATTAGAAATTGTGATATAATGATTAAGAAATAGGTTTACAATTTCATTTGATTGAAAAATTCAATTAATTATTATTTATAGCGACGTCAAAATCGATATTAATATTTAATCACATCGTGCGTTTCAATAAACGCGCAAATATTATATAGAAATTTTTTTAAAGTATATAAATTCTCGAGATGATTATCATGATACTCGTCGAATCGACGTCACGACGTTTTGAAAAAAATATCATGCGTTAGTCAGTTCATTATTTCGATTAAACGTCGCAATCTTTTTTCTTTTTTTGAACGATCGTGCAAATAAGCAAGTAAGTAAGCAAGCAAGCAGATAAACAAAATATCGTTATAACGATATTTTATTTATTTGCTTGTTTGTTTGTTTGTTTGCATCGTCGCGGCGATAAATAAATAAATATGAATAACGGAATTTGCGGAGAGCAGAGCGGAGAGCGAAGCGGAGATGATTTATCCTTTTGATATAAAATTAGAATTTGATAATAACGACATCGATGAATAAGACCATCTCGTATAACGTCGAAATCTTTTATGAATATATGAAATGTAAAATAAGACGTCTTTGAATGTAAAAAGATTTGCATTATCGTTATAAACGATTTAATCAAATATTATTTGATTATCTCATATATAATTATTTGAATAAATATCGAGACGATGAAATTTATGAAAAAAATTTGTAAAAAACAAAGCGAAAAGCGAAGCGAAGATAATTTATTCTTTTGATGTAAAATTAGAATTTAATGATGGCGACATCGATGAATAAGAATATATCGTACGACGTCGAAATCTTTTATGAATATATAAAACGTAAAATAAGACGTCTTTAAATGTAAAAAGGTTTGCGTTGTCATTATAAACGATTTGATCGAATATCGCTTAATCATCTCATATGTAATTATTTGAACAAATATCTTAATGTTAAAAATTGAATAATTCAAAAGTTTTCATAAATAAAAAACAATGATCGAGCGAATAATGTATTAAATAATATTCGATAATTAAGAGAAGCTTTTGTGCGCTTATGTGTATGCGCAAATAATCGATATAAAACTTCGCATTAAGAAAACAATGAGGAACATTAAATTTAAATTCCAACATTAAATAATATATTTCTTATCAAAGAATATTGAAAATTGAGCAACTTTCTCCTTCACTTTAAAAAAATTTGACAAAACCTCTTTTTATAAAATTATAAAAAAAAATTTGAACGACGATGAAGCTTTATAATTGCACTTTTTATATATAATATATCAAACGATTAAACTATATCAAAAACACGTTATTAAACGATTTATTAACAAATCTTTATGCGCGAGATTTATTTAAAAGAATAATGTAATAAAATGTAGATAAATTTATAATGTAATTCAACTTCATCTTTTATCAATTTATATTATTTGCAATAATTTTGATTTGAATAATGTTGAATAAAAAGAGAAAAAAGTTTATGATTGATTAATAGAAAATCGAAGAGATGAGAATATGATTTGATATAAAGTGAATTGATTGAAATGTGAAAAGTGTAAGAAGAAAAAAGCACGAGCATTAAAATTTTAAAAAGTTATAAAAATCATTATATTCGAATATCAATCGAATCATATATTGATATTATATATAAAAAGAATTAAATAACGTTTTAGCACTTTATTGTTAAACGAATGTTGAATTTTTTCATTCACGCTCATCATGCGATCGTGTAAAACCTTTTTTCACTTTTTTTGTAATCTCTTTTTCTTTTATAATCTCTTATTATCGTGATTATTCGATTAAAAATCTTATCGAAATTATTATTGTGAATTGGGTTTTTTTTATAATTGAAGCTTGTATTGTAATTAAAGAAGATGATATAATTATTAATTTAACGAAAGAATTTATAAACATTTTATGTTGAAAATTATGTTTTATTCAATAATTAAGCACTCGTTTTGACGTGTAATTCAATAAATTCAACTCGTTTTTTTTAATGAAATTACATATTTATTAATTATGAAAACGTTCTGCGATGTTTTTGAATCGATTATACTTTTTGAATAATTCGTTAATAAATCTATCAAATTGAGGAGGCATAAATATATCGTCTTAATTGATAACATAATGAAACTGTTTTTTGTTAAGCTTATAAGATATTCTCTGAATTTAAATCTTTCGTTATTTGATTAAATCTTCTTTGATAACATTAAAATTTCTTTATATGTTGTGCATATGATCGTTAAGAAGCTTTTACAATAAACTCATAACATCGACTTTCGAGTTGAATCGATATTAACGTTTTTCAAATTGAGGGTCTTCTGATATAGCTCATTCAATCATTACATTAAACGTGATATTATCGTTTTTTGAGTTATTCTCGAACGCACACGTAAATCTAATTGTTTCAAAAGATATACGCTCAAAGTCGAATTTTGAAATATAATCAAAATTAGAGTCTTTAAACTTCGAAGGCTTTGAAGATTTGGAAAATTTAAAAAATTGAGTTAATGAAACTGTATAACCTTTTCTTCGATTCTTTCGTTGTTTTTTTATTGAAACTTACGCAATTTCATTGCCTCGCGCATTTAAAATAATTTTTATTCGTTTATATTGTGACGATTTTTATCGTGTAAATCTTTGAAATGCAAACTCCGTTCATATAAGAAACTCACGAAAGTTAATGAATTTATCTTTTATATAAGTGATGATCGATTTATGTATAGCAAATAATGAATTAATTAATTATTGAAGATCTTTTATCTCGATAAGATTGTTTCGTATATAAAAGTTAATTGGTTTTTTGTATCGTCAATGAGGATATATATTCTTAATTTGAATTATTTTAACGTCTTTTATTATTCTCGTTTGTATTTTATAATAATAAAAAAGTTCGAATATCGTGATAAAGTTATTGATGCAGTCTTTTGATTTCTCTTTAACGATCTTTTTATATTGATTTAATATTCGACGCAGAATAAAAGATGTTATATGAATAATAATATCGCGTAATACAGACTTACGAAGTTTCATTAACAACGTAATTTTTGCATTTTCAATATTGTTGATATAATTGTTTTGTTGAAGTGAAAGAAGTTTTGCAACATTTATAATAACGATTTAAAGATCTTTTATTTAGATTTAATTTATGATTATATAAAAATAAGAGTGAAAGGTTTTTTATCGATTGAGAATCTAAATTTTTTTTTTAAGATCGTATTGTTATTTTCGTCTTTCGAGATAACGATGTTTTAAAAATGAGACTTTTTGTTGATATAACATTGAATAAACTTGATTCGAAATGAAATAATTTATATCTTCGTCAAATAAATATAGATTGCGAGATTATAATGATTGTAAACTTTTTAAAAAGATTTTTATTTAATTTTAAAGATAGTTACAATAATTGCGTATATAATTCGAAATTAATAAGTGTAAAATTCAATTTAATTCTCCTTAATGTAAAAACGCGATTTGCAATTAACGATAACGTTTTTATTAATATGTTAAATACATAACATATGCTCAAAATCTGAAAAAACTGCGTTATGAGCATTGATTAAAACCTTTTTGCGATTAATGATATTGAGGATCGAATCACGAATATTTAATTCAATGCACATATCTCGATATTGCTGCAGCGCTTAAAAATAATCTTCGAAGTACTTCGCAATTAGAAAGCAAAAGATCATATAAAATGTTTCTTTTAACGCGTTTGTGTCTATAATAATCAACAAAGAAAGTTTGTATTTATTCGTTTTATAAATAATGTTCATAATAATCATCTTTTAATTCTTTTTTAACATTTTATAATAAAACTTTCGCGAAAAAAAGAGATATGTGACTCGATTTTTTAAGTCTTTTAAAAATCTGACATATTATTCATTTGATACGTGTAATTATTTAAATAAAGCTTGTGTTAACGTGAAAGGTTTTAATTTTTGACGATGAATTTTGATTTTCGCATTATAAATATCTTAAAACTTTTAAATAAGATTCTTCTTATTCACGTTTTGATATAAATTATAAAAAATATCGCCTAAAATAGTACGATTGCTTATTTGATTCGTAATCGAATTTGTTATTTGATTAATTATAACAGTTGTGCGATGAATTGTGTGAATTATTCGCTTTTTAAAAGAATAATTATGAAACGCGTTTTTGATCGTCAAATTTTATGTATTTTTCTTCTTATCGAGCTTTAAAATATATTGAAATAAATATTCATTAAAACGTAAAATTTTATATTTCCTTTTTTGATTTATAATTTCACGAATCTTATCTTCACAAATATAACGTAATCAAACTTTATGCGACTCTTCTCTTTTATTCTTTTTAAAACATTTTTTAATAACATCGTAATCTTTTTTTTTAATGTGTTTTTGAATTAATGAGAGAAGAAAAGTGTGATCGAATATAATCAAATCTGAGAGCGATAATAAAAGGTTCATAACGATTCAATAAATGACTTAATTTAATGAGACAATAAATTTAAATTTGTTGAAATAAACTGCGCGGCGAAGTGAAAAGCACATTAATAAATTCATTCAAATTGATAAATAATCGTTATAAATGTGAGTTGCGTCGAAGATCTATTTTCGAGATTTTAACGTTCGTAATTTTATTCGTTTGATTAACCTATATCTACTTAACGAAAAAGGGGGTGTACATGTATCAAAAAGTGATGTACATTTATCAAAAAGTGGTGTACACTTATCACCACCCTTATTATACCCTTTCTTCTTTCGAAATAATTTTCGAAAATAAAAATGTGCTCCGTCGCAAGATAAAGCAGTCGAGAAATTACGATTAATTCGAAAACCTTATTCAGTGTGCTAAGGAGTGCGATGAGGCGATAATGTTTTGGGATAAAATAATCCCCCTTCTCGGGCTTGCGGAGGGCTACCGTGATGAAGCTTTTGAAGCTTATGGGGTGACTCGTGCTGTCAGAGGGGAACGCTTGGATGGGGGACGTCGAGACCTTCGGGCCCCCATCGCCGGCTTGTAGCTTCAGCCAATAATGATGCCTAACGGCTCAGCCCACCTGAAACTGGCCCTTATTTCGGTGGGATTTGCCCAGACCTGAGCCAACCATGGGCAAATCGCAAGGAACGCTCTACTAAAGCCGAGGTCAAATATCTCAAACAAAGCTATGTAATAAACTCGTAATATGTCTTCCTATAGATATCTAAGCCAATCAGTGAAGCCCTTCGATCGCTTTATATTTCAACTAGCGGTATCTCGATTATTGCAAACCGTCCAAAAGTACAGTAGTAGTTCCATTGGGCCGCACTAGGAGTGCTGGCGCTCAATTAGCAAGGGCTAGCTCTGAATCCAGGGGAACCTGTGTAATCCCCCTCCCCGAAAACTTGAACTGACCATTCCTCCTTTTGCCTCTGGACACCACCACTCTCCTTTGCCAGTTGACGCTCTTCATTCTTTTAAATTTTACACATTCTCTTACCGCCCAGCGCATCACTCACCACCACGTTCTCTTTACACCGTTGTTATCACATTAATCCGGACTGTGTCCGCAGGTTCTAGAATTCAGCCACACTCATTCGCTACAAAGCATTGCAGGACACTCTCATTCAGCCCCAACATCAAGCCAAGTCATATCAGGCATCCCATTTCAATCTTTCGCCGCAGATCTCCATCATCACACGCAATCTGACAGCAGCTTTGTCCTGCTGATATCGTCGAGCCATACTCAAGATTCAATCCAGCCAATCTCCATCCGTCTCATTTAATACATAGTGATGGAGCTCGCACGAGCACTCACCAGTCGTAAGAGGAATGTATCAGATTCATCTCGTTTTGAGCCCAAACGCGCCGCAAGTATGAGGAGGGCAGGGACTATCAAGCGCAGCGCAATATCTGCTCCACTCCAGCTCCTATCGACAACCAATGTTCTCGCATTCAACGCGCCCAACATCTATGGCTCATCGGACAACGAGTCTGAAGGCTCCATGACGTTCTCTAATTCCACGCGCGCCACTACTCCGGAGAACGATTCACCTAGTCCGGTTGAGCCAAACCACTTGTCATCCTACTTCGCCAACGCCAACCGCTCTGTTTCGCGAAGATCAAAGGATTCAAGCGAATGCGACAGCCCTGCCATACCACAGCGAATGCCATCACACACCAAGAAGTCTCACCAGCTTGCTGCTCGCAAGCGATCCATCCAACAGTCCGTTCAGCCTCCTGTTGAAATCCACAGTCCTGCTGCTGCGCGTAATAGCATCGAAATGTTCTCTCACAAGCCTGACGCCGACCATCCGTTCGGGGCTGAGCTCACAAAGGTCAACGAACTAGCGGAGGAGATTGGTGCGAAGGACGTCCTCGTCTTGGATGAGGAGGAGCAATATTTGATGAGCAATGGATTCTGCAAGTTCGGTGCGGAAGACTATCTCGACGAGATCATGGGTCTATTTGGATGCACTTACAACAATCCCTTCAGTAAAGACTGCCCAGTCTGGATTTAGGCAATGCATCGTCGTGCTGGGAGTCTGGACAAGCGTGGGGACGGGTTCCCCTATGGCTCCGCTGGGCACTGGATCGGCTTTCATTCTTGTGGATATCTTCTCTGTTACTCAAAGCTTCATTGCGGCTCTGCTGAAAACAAAACACGAAGGTTTTCATGGGCGCACGGGTTGACCTGATGTAAAGGGCTCGTCATGATGATGCCGGCCGCTTGGTTCAGCCTGTCGTTCCAGCTACTCACGCTCACTCTCTATGATTGTTTCCTTAGTGTGAACTGGCAAAGAGCTTCAGGGGTTAGTTTCGGTAAAGGCGTTATCATGTTATGAATTCATGCAACAATCTACGTTTCACCTTTTGATAGTGACTTTAGTTTCCCGTCTGTGAGTAGTTGCAACCTTAAAATTAATCCCCATGGTTCCGAGACCCTCCCAAGGTACATAAGAAGTCTGTTGTAGATACATACTCGGTGATATTGAGATAATGTAGCAGGCCTAGCGCCAAGACAGTTTGAGACAGACAAACAAGCAACGATCCTTGTCAGTTCTTTGTGGACACACTGATCAATACCATACTTCGTCGGTCGTCAAAGGTATCAGCCTAACAGCTAAGAATGTTTATTGTGTCGTTCAACCCCATGTTGGCTCAATTGTACGGGTTTCCTTACCCTGCATGATGACTAGAAATGAGCCCCCAACGGAGAAGGACGAACCGCTGCCTGCAGGAACAGGTATCAATGACCCACCAGATATAGATACGGTGGATCATGCTGGGAGTTCGAAGCATGGAGCAATCGAGCAAGAGGCGGAGACGGATGACTTTGGGCTACCTGTGAAGAGGATACAGAGGCGGCCCAATGACCTGCACGAAGGTGGAAGATCAGAAGACGGAGAGCCACAAGCGAAAGTCCAGCCCTTCGATGATGGTCCCGAATCGCAGCCAGAGTCTCCCGCACAAGATCACGAAGCCCATAATGACGGGATCCTTGACAAGGAGGGCGAGAAGTTCGTTGAGTCGCCACTCCACGGCCAAGATGACCAAACATTGCCTAGCCATGCCGAAGGGAAGCCCAAGGAGGTCCCTGATACTCAACCAGTACGACCAGCTGTCGTGGACAACCTCCTCCAAGGTGGTGCCACTGGAGGCGCATCAGGCTGGTCCCATCAAGCACTCGCCCCGCACAAGCCAAAAGAAGACTACAAGCAGGAGGAAGAATGGAAAGATATGCCCGCCTTTGCACCTTACGACCTTTACGACGATGACAATAGGCTGGTAGCCCGGGAAGAGAAAGACTCCGATGATGAAGGGAATGCGTACGCCGGGCTTGGGGGAGCGGGGAAGGGCTATACTCGGGTTCAGGTCGATGAGGATGCGAAATCAGCTACGAGTATGGATGACAATACGGATTACTTGTTCAAGCCCAAGGGAACGGATCTGGTAGATGACGACGAGGAACAGCGAGATCCATTGGCTCAGCTACAGGCTACGAAGACTTTGCTTACTGAGGGACAAAGGATAGCCTACGTGGGCGTCACGAGGCTGGCAATGGCAAAGATGGTGAAGGAGCTGGATGATATGGAGAGCACGAAGAACACGAAGAAGGGGCTTGCGCTTGCGGCGGAGTCAATGAAGATGTGGAGTCAGCAGATGATGGTGAGGCTATATATGCATATGGAGGTCGACTCTTCAGAACAAATTATGATCGAGCAGCTCGCTGAGCATGGTGTCGAGCCCGGAGATTTGACGCCAACGCTGATGCAGAATGCGAGAGTCAAAAATCCTATGGGTGATGAGTCGTTGGTCGACAAAGAGTCTTTGGCTTCGCCGAAAGTCAATGGCGACAAGAGGGTATCGACGAGCTCGCTTTCCGAAAATCGTTCAGACAAAGAGCCTCTGCCTTCTCCGCTACTCAACGGCGAGAAGAGTAGATCAGCGAGCTCTCTCTCCGTCACTCGCGCAGATGAGAAGGCAGAGGATCTCTCAGTTGGCAATGAGACTTTGGCCTCTCCTCAGGTCAATGGAGAGAGAGGAAGATCTCAAGACTCTGTTTCCGCAAGTCGCTCAGACGAAAGGGCCGAGACTCCTCCTTTACCTGCCTATCAAGAACATGAAAACCAAGAGATGCCCGAAGTTCGTACTCCGTCCCAGCTTGGGACGTCAAGAAACATTGACATCGACCTTCGTTGGACAGTACTCTGCGACCTCTTCCTCGTCCTTATCGCTGACTCAATCTATGATGCCCGCTCAAGAACACTTCTCGAGCGTGTAGGAACATCGATGGAGATCTCGTGGCTGGAAATTTGCCGCTTCGAAAAACGCGTTACTGATTCTCTGGAGATGCAGCAAGCAGCTAATAAGGAGACCTGGGATGAAGCTGAGCACATGGAAAATCGAAGGAAGCTGGCCTTGAAGCGCAGATACATGATGATGGGGTTGGCTACTGTCGGTGGCAGTCTTGTTATTGGGCTCTCCGCCGGTTTACTTGCTCCTGTAATCGGTGCCGGTCTGGCTGCTGGCTTTACGTCTATAGGCGTCGCTGGCACAAGCGGCTTCCTCGCAGGAGCTGGAGGCACTGCCTTGATCACTTCTGGGGCTGCTATCTCCGGTGGAACCATTGCTGTCAGAGCTTCCAACCGAAGAATGGGCGCCGTTCGAACCTTCGAATATCGGCCTTTGCACAACAATAAACGAGTCAACTTGATAGTCACAGTTTCGGGATGGATGAACGGAAAGATTGATGACGTCCGGTTACCTTACAGTACTGTTGATCCGGTCATGGGAGATATATACTCTGTGCTTTGGGAGCCGGAGATGCTGACAAGTATGGGTGATACCATCAATATCCTAGCAACAGAGGTGAATTATCCTTCTTTCCTCTCCGCTCTCAGATGGAAACTCATGACGCACAGGCTCTCACTCAAGGGCTACAGCAAGTCCTTGGTAGCACAATTCTAGTAGCTCTTATGGCCTCACTCCAACTCCCCATCGTCTTATCAAAACTTTCATACCTAATAGACAATCCATGGACCGTCTCGATGGGTCGAGCAAATGCAGCTGGCCTCATTCTGGCGGACTCGTTGATCGACCGGAATCTTGGTGTCAGACCCATCACACTCGTTGGCTTCTCCCTAGGAGCTCGAGTCATCTTTGCCTGCTTACGAGAGCTAGCGGCTAGAGGTGCTTTTGGGTTGATACAAAATGTTTACCTCTTTGGATCGCCGATCGTGAACAGCAAGGAGGAATATCTGCGCACCCGTTCTGTCGTATCCGGAAGATTTGTCAACGGCTATGCTTCAAACGACTGGATTCTTGGTATGTCACCTCTTCAATCTACCGTCCTCGCTTAACCCTGAACACAATCACAGGCTATCTCTTCCGCGCCACCTCTGGCGGTATCATGCGAGTTGCTGGACTTGCACCTGTCGAGGGCGTCCACGGTCTTGAGAACATAGATGTAACAAAGCTCGTCAACGGCCATATGGCTTATCGAGCTGCTATGCCCCGATTGCTTCGTGAAGTAGGTTGGGAAGTTGAGTCTGACGAGTTCACCGAAATTGAAGATCCAGACCCAGAAAATCATGAGAAAAGGCAACGTGAACTCATCAGGGAATTGGACGAGGCGAGGAAAGAAGCAGAGGTCAAGCCGGGAAAGAGACGGTTCGGTTTCTGGAAGAAGGGAAAATTAGCGGAGAAAAAGGGCTGGGAGACCTACGATGACAGCATGAGGAAAAGCAGCGACGACTTCGGCACAGGTAGTGCTGAAGGCGGGAATGTTCTATTCGACATCGAAGCTATCAAAGCCGAATTGGCTAGCGAGCAAATCGAAGTCAAGCAGCTCGAGTCCACCCTCCCGCCGATGAAAGTCAACCTCGATGGTTCGGCTACAGATGGCAATAACCCGCCACAAAGCCACTACTCGAGTCTCCGTGAAATCAAAAGCTATGACGCGAGTATGGCTATGCATCCCAAGACCGATGCGGATACTTCGCAGAGTTCCCTTGCAAATGGCCATCCTCAGCAGCGGGGAAACCCTTTCAACCAAGGCTACGACGAATACGACCTCTCCGCTGAAGCAGTCAACCTAGACCACCGCAGCCCAGAACATAGCAACTTATCCTTCGAAAGCCATTCCCCTTCGCAACGGCATTCTTCCCACTTCCCTTCCGACTCACCGGGTCGAATAATCTCCCCGCTCCGAACACCGGTCAACGAGGCGCCAACGCCCCAAAGGCCGCCACTGCGAACCTCCTTGACTACACCCAGCAGTGCTAGCACGAAGTTCCCGCCCCCGGGAATCGAGCACAATGCTTGGGCCGACGAGGACGATGAAGATTTTGGGCGGGAAAAGGAAGTGAAATTGACGTTCGGATAAAATGGGATGGCCTTGATGTTTGACATAGCACGGCGTACCTTGTGGGTTTCATCCTCTCTGTAAATGATACGAAGGAAGGGGGTAACGGGTGTTTGACGCTTTGATTGGCTCACAGGCAATTTGAAGAGGAAGCATCTGTCCGTCTGGCTTGTGCGCTTTTATTACGTTCGGAAAGGGGAGATCGATACCATCATAGCATTCCATCTTAACAGAGATGAAATATCAAGGCTCAACTCAGACTCGTTAAATTTGTCCATCCTTGAGCCTACAATCCTCGTACAAATCACGATCACATATCTACATTTTACTGTAAAAGATCTCTTAGGAAACAGACATACTCATTCACATCAGGTTTCCTATCGCCACCAGGGTCCCTGCCCATGCAGTCGCCTGTCAAACCCCACCAACCCTGAGACCTCCACACGCTCCTCCGACGCCTCAAATCACCATCCTCGCCCAAATAGCACGCAACGAAATCGAGTTCCCCAAGCTTCCTATTACAATTCATCGAAAAGCTTTGGTAGATGCATCACATCCTGCACGCAGTCCTCCACGATCTCGTGCACGCATGGGCCGTTCAATGAAGAACTTCCCAAGGGCCCTCTCCTTTTCTCTGTTGCGCACACTTTCGAGCCCCTTGGTTCTGATTTTCCTGGGCGCCGTTGCTTCTCTGCGTGTTCGAGGGCAAGTGTCATGAAGCGAGCGCTTTCCCAAGCCCACGCGGACGGGTTCTTGGGATAGGATCTGGATGTGGGCTTGACGAGGTGGGCGTGTGAGTGGTTTGTGGTCGAGACGTGGAGCTCTACGATTGAGGTGGAGCCGTGGCGTGATAGTGTGACGCTTCCGTTCGTCGAAAAAGAGTTGACTGCCGCAGACACTCTACTTATTCATGCTTAGCACTGCGGCTCGTGTGCGGTTGTCAAGTGGGTTTCAAGGATTCATACACCCCACCCACAGTGGCCGCTGGAAGGAAGAACATTTATTACCATGGCAATGCTTTTCATGGATTGGCTGTCTGATTTCAGAATATGACTGTTCTGTTCATTGACGGGATTGAAAGCCTGTAAAGGCGTAAATTTAACAAATGCTTTACACTGGACTTTACACTAGCGTCCCCCGCTAGGGTAGAATACTTCGGACTCACGAGGTTGACAATATTCTGTGCCCAGCTTTCCATGTTCTGAACCCGCAATCTACAGCCCTCTAGCAAGCTCAGCTTGTGCTGAAGCAATCCCTCAACCCCGTCCATCAGCTCCCATGTGGAAGCTTCCTGGCCCAGGCTTTTGCTTTTGATCATTATCTTCCCATGCTGTTCGCATATTCGATTCGCCGTCAGATATGCCGCATTTGAGGTTCTTTTAGATATATGATGTGCTTCGCCACGTTGTGAATTACCAACAAAGTCAAACGGAGGCTCCGATCGCTCTCGCTGAGCCGACTGTAATACATTCTAAATTTATCAGCTTGGCCATCTATTTCAACGAGGCAAGAAGCACTGACATTCTCGATCAGTCTAAATACTACCAGTACTGTATTTATTGCAGTATCGACCTGCTGGAACAGATCGTCCAATACTGTTATCAGCAAGCCGAAGGGATCAACAATCGTTTGCTCCCAACCAGAACGTAGAATAAGTCTGTCCATGTTCCTTTGCAGGGACTGAGAAGGGCTGAAAATGATCTACTCTACCATCCCGTCAATTTCGTCGCCAGTAGACGACTGCTTCCACCTCATGATATAGCCAGATCGTCTCCAAGTTCCATCGTCTTGGCTTCAAATGGTACCAAGGGGGGGATCACGTAGGTCCCGTACGCGAGGATATCTGTTCTTGTCATAGACAATCTCGATATTTTTGCACATGACATGAAGCCAGCAGATCGAGAACGCGCACAACAGCAACATCGGCGAGGAGAAGATCTTCACGCATGTCAAAATCTATACGATCACCGTCACGCTCTTCTCAGCGAACAAGCCTCCCGTTGCAGTCCTCATTTGCGGGGAAGAAGGGGCCATGCAGAGAGCGCTTCTGTGTTCTTACAAATGGACAAAGAACCGTGAGACGGTCTTCAGAATGGAGACCAGCATATTTTGGAGGATGAGTCCGATTGCAAGAGTACGGCTCGGCTTGCAAAGATGGAGAGACATGGACGTCTGAACGGCAAGCGACTGTGTATGTGAGGAAAGAAGCTGGGAGCGTTGCTGCTGGAGCAGGTGCGGAAAGAGAGTCATAGGCATCACAAGGAATTGTAGTGTAAGTATCAGCGGATTAGGGTGAAAGTGGTAAGAAAAGAGGAGCAGAGGCTTGCCTGCCGATATACAAAGCTCAGTAGGCGTAGAGCGAGGACTGGCTATAGTTGAAATAGTTGGTCTTGAGGGTCAAACTGCACCAACTGCCACATGAATCGAAACTTACCATCGGGTACCGGTGCAACTGTACGAGTAGTCGAGCAGTTTGGGCAGTCCAAATATCAAAATTCTGCCGGGCGAGGCCTACTTAATCGCTTTCCCTGTGCTCGGGGTCCAGAATCTAGCAGGGGTCAGGCTTGCCGCGCCCATGAGTACTTAAGCACGACGCAGTATCTCGAGCCGCAGTGAGCCGCAGTGATTGTGTTGCGAGGATGGTAATTGCCTCGCTTGATTCGCCTATGGAATATTACTAATGGAGGTTACACTCCACCTGGCTGGCCTGTTGTGGCTGGAGCTGGCTGGTCTAATTTAAAAAAAGCTGATTAGTCATATATTACCGCGCTAAAAACGCTAAGCTTATTAGCTTTTAATTATATTTATTAATAATTCATTAATAATTTATTAATAATTCATTAATAATTTATTAATAATTTATTAATAATTCATTAATTATTTATTAATAATTTTATAATTATTTATTATAAAAAAAAACTTTTAACAATTAAAATCTTAAATTTTCTTATTAAATTGTTTTTAAAATAATTAATTTTTTAATATTTTTTCAAATATTAATTCATAATTAACTTAAAGTTTTATTAATATATTTATTAATATTTTTCAAAAATATTAATTTATTATTAATTACTTTTTTATATTTTTAATTTCTTTTAAAAATATTAT